>JAURVB010013726.1:0-101687 GCA_033002965.1 Piper betle | reverse complement strand
TAATCAATAACTTCGCATTTCTTTTGAATTTTAATCTCCTCGTATTCTCTAGCCACTCAAAAAGTGCTCCCTAAACCTGAGTCACAAAATCTGGTCAATTCCACTCGGAATCGGCCGATTTAAATGGGACCGGAGGGTTTCCGATTTCAAATAAATAGCTAACTCTGGTCTTCATAAATCGGTCCGTGAATCGGCTGATTCGTACCGATTTTCGAATCAGCCCAAATCGGCTGATTCTGGACGGTGCCGATAGACGGGGTAGGGGGAGGACAGGGCGGTGACTAGGCGAACTCTGGTGGCTGGGTGGGGGGGGGGGGGGGGACGATCTAGAGGGGCGGACGGGGGGTGGCGGGGCGGGGCAGGGGGGCACAGGGGGGCCGGGTCGACGGGGCCGATGCGGGAAGGGGTTGGCGGTGCGGGGCGAGGGCTGGGGGCGCAAGGTAGGACAGGGGTACAGAGGGTGGGGGGGTGCACGGGGGCGAGGCTGGCGGCGGTGGGGAGGGACGGGACTGAGGTTGGCGGGGGGAGGCGGGACTTGGTGGCGGTGGCGGTGACGGGGAAGGAGGGCGGCAGGTGTGGGAGAGAGAATAGGGGAGAAATAAAAGAAATAGTTGTGGCATTCTCGTAATTAAAACTTGACTCGAATCTGACTCGAGTCAAAAATAATAACTAACTCTAAATAATTCAAAAAAATCCAAAAAAATATGAAAAAATACCATAAAAGATAATACATACCATAATATCAAAATGATATGTTCTATAACTAATAACCTATCGATTTTGACTAAATTAAAATTTTTATATAGGACTAATTTGGACCGATTCAACTAAACTGATTCCTACCGATTTAGACCGATTCGATTCGATTTTTAGTGACTCCCTCAAAAACTGATTCCAATTCTGATTTTTACACCTACTGCCCTAAAACTCTTTTAACATCGCATCTGAAAAAACTGTCCAGGTACATTTTTATGCATAAACGGGGCCAGAAAATCAGCCTACCCGTGTAAGCCTGCGCCGCGACGCTGTGACGCTCACTCCATACCACGTTCTCACTGCGTAACCGGGAGATCAGCGCCTGGGTGCTGGACATAAGAGCGCCCGGGCGCTCACCTTCCGCTATGTTCGATCAGGGAGGGTGGCTAGGCACTCTGGTGCTGCTTCATTTTTCTGGCTGCTCTCGACGATGCCCTGTTGGTTTCTTTCTTCGTTGGGGTTTCATGGGGAGGGAAACTTCCAATATCAAGTATCGGCCTTTTGATTTACGAGGTAAAGTTCCCGGGCTCTTGCTGTTAGTGAGAGTATTGGTTTCTTTTTGACGGGAAAGATGGATATTTTAGATGAAATACGAGCCATGACACTGGCAAAAGACCATTTATATGTTCTTCTTGATGATGAGGTACTGATTCTCAAGATTCCAGAAAGACCGCGAGGTTTGCATGCTGAAATTTCACGTCTAGTAGTGATTAGAAGAATTGCAACCGGAGCTAATATATGCGGTGTATGTGTTGCATCATATGATGAACCAATAGTTTTTGGCTTGTCCTGGATTCCAAACTGAGAAGTGCAAATTGTATCAAATACAGTGAGGTATTATATTAAGGCACACAAATCTAATTTGACATTTGCCAAAATATTTACAAATGGCTTGTTTCTTGCAACTGCAAGTAATTATGGAAGTATTGTACGTGTCTTTAACACCTCGAACTCAAACCTTCAGCAAGAGGTATAACTAATCTATTAGATAATTTGATTTCAGTTTATATGTTGATCTGTGGTTTTGATTATTTGGTTTTCAATTTTCCAGATGCGCGTAGGGCTTTATAGAGCTGAAGTTGGGGCATGACATTCTCCTACGATATGTCTTGGCTGTCCATATCACTTGGGAATCCGCAAACTGTTAATGTTTTTAAGCTTCAGCTCCAAGCTAGGGCCAACACCTCCCTTTGGTCCAGAATGAAAAGTAAGATTTTAGTTTTTTCTTTCTTTCTTTCTTTTTTTGCTGCTTGGGATCCTAAAATCATTCTTACTTCCTTTCTAAGTTTTAAATCTCAACATTAGGTCTACTATCCACTACCCATGCTCGATTTCTTGTTCTGGATGAAGGATGCTTTTCTCGTCAAATTTCAATTGTCTAAAACGGTAATGATTTTAACCAAGGATCGAAGGTATGTGTGTGGTTGTGATGTTAATGATTACTTTTGTCATATTCTATCTTCTTCGGTTCTTCTTCTTCCTTTATTCCCTCTTTTTTAACTGCTCTGGAGTCATCATATATTATTATCTTATACAGCTTCTACAAATGTAGTTTTGATGAAGATAATGGAGGAGAAATTCTAGAGTTGGAGCACAGAAAATTCTTAACTAATTCTTCTTAACAAGTTTCATGCATAATATCAAGTTGCTGAATGTGAAGGATACCAAAGGAGGCTTGTTATTGACCTATAGTTTACCAACAAGCCTGAAGTAATGTAGAAGTCTGGCGGTGTTGTCGATGCCTGATGCTGTTGTAGAAGTCTGATGTGCTTGCAGCTTATTACATGCGGATGATGTTAAAAATTTAGATCAGGTTTTCAAATGGTTTTCTTGTCTATTGTACATGTGCGTTAGAACAAGTAATTGTATTTCTCAAGTGTATATCCGATTCTTCATTGGCTTGTCATATCCTTGAAAATACAAACTCTAGGACATTGCTAGAGTTACGTACGAGCTGGAGGCTTATGAATCTTTCGTTCTTAATTGTTACCCTTTATTATCCATCCCAAAAACCACCATTTTTTAAAAAATTCTATTATTTGTTAATATACTCTTTTAGTTTTTGTAATCGGTATTTAGCCTCCCCATGGCTTGCAAACTAACGCTTTAGTTGTAAGTACTCCATTGATCGACATTAACTGCACGTTGCTTTATGTATTTACAAGCCAAAGGAACATCATTTCCATCTGTCTTTTACTAAGTTCCAAGATTTACTCCTCCAATGACCTTCCAAGTAGATGAACAACTTCGAGAAAAGCGAGACGGTGCCAGATCTTACAACTTGTTCTTGTTGTCTGAAACTGGCAGAATTAGGAGATAAAGAACCAATAGCTTCCACCAAAGACCCATACTATGCGTCTCAATTTTCTCCACGAGTACTTTATTCAAGCGGAGGCTCAATTCAACCCATTGCCCATGAAGTTTTATCTTTTTTTTTTTTACTGCCAGCATATGATTTTGTCTCGAAATAGCCGGGAAATGTGCTACACCATCTTGAACGATCACCGACAAGCATTTTAGGAGAAACAAACTCGCAAAGGTACACATGCCATCATCTTTAGGTGTTTGCCAGAACTATGATTTTCTAACATAGCAGCAAATTCTATATCAGAGACATCTGTTATTAAATGTTCATCAAAGGCATGGAGTGTCCCATAAACATACATTCCTAAACGGTAATAATACAACCGGTTATCTTCACACATTGGAAGTTGAAGATGTAAGTACGCCAGATAGCCATACCAATTATTGAATGAGGAGGGAAGACAAAGTTGATGGGAAGTACCCTCTGCATCCTAGATGAGGCCACGACTTAATGATCAGCTACGAGTTCAATTAATAATCCATTGAATACCGTCTTGCAATTTCCAGTAAGAACTCTAAATCAAATAGACATAAGCTTCAATATCAACCTTGAAGACACCTGCCAACTAGGGGTGTAAACAAGCCAAGCTAGCTCGCAAGCATTTTACGTTCGGCTCGATTTGGCTTGAACTCGTGCTCGTTAATTTTGTGCTCGAAAAAATACTCGGCTCGAAATGAATAACTCGTTGAACAACAAACAGAGCTTAAGCTAAAGAGTGTTCGACTCAAATTGGCTCGAAACTCAAGCTCGATATGTTCAAACTCGAAAAAATACTCGGTTCGACTTAGTTCGTCAATATTATTGAGGTCACGTTGAACTTATATAATATTGAAAAGAAAATTTTGATCCTATATAAGTTAATTATTTTATATCCTGAACAACTATTTACATGATAGTGGTATAATCATAATAATTGATATACTTACGAACTACTTACTAATAAATACTTAGAACTATTTATTACTAATTGCCAAGGACTAACTACAAATTGCAATGGATTTAATGCAAATTGTCAAGGACTTACTACTTATTACTTTATTAATAATTAACAGAAGCAAAAATTAGTAATACTCAATTTATATAATATTGTATATTTACCATTATCTTTGTCCTATTAGTAACTACTTACCTAATTACACACACACACTAGCTAACTAGTGCATATAACAACATTATTTTATAACCTAGTAATAAGTCATCAAAATAAAATTTCAATTTTGGTTAGATATAAGTTGGAACTATAACATAAGGTGAACTATGCAAATGTTATATACAACCAAAAGAATGAGTTTAATTTATCTAAAATTAAAATATTAACATCTAGAAACTCAATATTTAAATACTCGAGCTTGAAGACTCAAACTCGAATTCTACAAGTCAAGTTTGAGTAAGGCAGTGTTCGACTCGCCTCGACTTGGTTATAACTTGAACTCAACTCGATAAAATAATATAATAAAATATATAATATCACTTGTCTACTCAAAATACATTTAAAATCATAAATAAATGTTATTATTAACTACGTACTAAATGATGGTGATGTGGGGGTGTTTTTTTTGTTTTGTTTTTTTTTATCAAATTTGGGTCGTCTTTGTAATCGAACGATCTAGATTAAAGTTTGAGACAGAAATATTATTTGCCCCCAGCTAAGATAGTTTATATATATATACTAATAAATTTAATTGTAACTAATTATATTTATTTATATACAACATAATAACAAAGTAGTGGGATAGCTTAGGTGAGAGGTCTTTAAATTGATGCACTGACTGTGTTTTTAAGTATATACTTTTGACTTTATAATTAAGTCGGTTTCAAGCTCACGAATGAGCTCGAGTCAATTTTAAGCATATATGTTGAAAACTCGTTCGATCTCAAGCCAAGTTTAAACAAACTTTAAACTATTTAAAACGAGTTCGAGCACAAGTTGAGCTTGGCTCGCTCGCCCGTTTAGCAACCCTAGCTTCCATTCAATATAATTGAAAACACAACGAGCCGAACACAAACATTTGTTCAACTCAAAAACAAAACGAGCCGAATACGAACCAAGCCTAAACACCATAAATTTTGGACTAACTACTCGAACTATAATAAATCAAAGGCTCGTCGAGCCCTCAAACGAGCTCAAGCTTGTCAAAAATCATGTCGAATTAAAAAACAACCCAGTTCGGCTCGGCTCGTTTACACCTACTGCCAACCTAGAAACCCATTTAAGCAAGACCACATGCCTCCTATTAACTATAAAATGTCCAGCCCCTCCTCTAACTTAAGAGCCAAGAAACCATCTTTTCCAAGTTTGTGATCCCACAAACAACAGTACCTATCACTAGTAAAGATACAGCTGCACCTATTTAAAATTTCATTGGCAATATACATATTTGAATCATGGTTTTCAGGTGACAGCTGGTGTCAGTAGTGAGCTTGAGATTTTCAAGATGCCAAAGCAACTGTAACAATGGAGATCAAGACTATCATTGCAATAGCAATCCCCAAAACACGGCTTTGATGATCACCAAACATGCTTTAGAAGAGAAAGGAAAATTATGTTAATGCTCCAAATTGGCTTAGCACAGCTTGGTGCAATTATATTTAGTGAAATTCACATTTTTAAGTACTGTTTGAAGAAAAATCTGGCATTTTTGCACTTGCAAACCCTTCATTGCCTATTACAGCAGAAATAACTATGGAAACCAGAGATGGTCGACATCTTAAGCTCAATCAGTACGTTGTCTGGTGCAGCCTGACAGACCAGACGTATCTGCAAAGCTATTTGAAATCCATCATCAATTTTGCCGCTGAAATAGACTTTGTAGTATCTGTTAGATGTAGAAGTAGGTGACTCGAAACATATGTCTCCCGAGATCAATTAGTATATTATTTATTCTACAAAACAGTTGCAACCATCTACTAAAACTCTAAACATAAGTCTCCCGAGATCAATTAGTATATTATTTATACTGCAAAACAGTTACAACCATCTACTAAATATAAGGAAACACAATTAATATGTACAAATAAGATATCTGTGATATCTCATCAAACAACCACTTAAGCAACAAACTAAAAACTCGTTCACAATAATATTCTATCATAACAATATTTAACACTCCGCGTCAGGCTATGAAGGGGCATCAACTGACTTTAAACATTGATGATGAACACCGGTCAATACTTTGGTCGTTATATAATGTTGTAGCTGACGTGGTATACTCCAAAGTGATAATCTTCTCCTTCACTTAATCCGATCTCGGATAAAGTTGTTGAGAATTGTGTGAAACTTGTATTAACATTGGCATTAAGCCTTTATACGTACACAAATAAGAACAATCTAGAATGCTTGCTCAACAAGCAAAAGATGGACATAGCCATTGCTACAGTAACACTCTAATATACTGAAATTTACCTTCTTTTTCATTCTTTACATACTCTCATCTCTAATATCCCCCTTCAAGCTGGACATGGCTACAATTCCAAGCTTGAACAAAGTTCCGGAGAAAGGCTGAAACAGCAAGGCCTTGGTGAAAATGGCAGCAAGTTGTTATGTTGTGGAGAGATGCCGTGTTTCAAGCTTTTTCAGAGCAACTTGTTCTCTCGCAAAATGATAATCAAATGCTTAGTACGAGCATGAAAAATAGGATTCACAAAAAGAAACAAAGCACTAAGATTATCACAATAGAGCACAGGAACATTAGATTGAAGTATGTGAAGATCTTGGAGTAAATATGTGATCCAATTTATTTCAATTGCAGCAATAGCCATGGCGCAACTGTAGCAATAGCCATGGCGCAATATTCAGCTTCGGTACTTGATCTGGAAATAGTCGGTTGTTTCTTAGAAGACCATGAAATACAATTAGCACCAACAAATGTTTAGTACCCTGTAGTAGATCTTCGTGTAATTTGACAACTTGCCTAATCTGTATCAGAATAAGCTGATAGCTAAAAATCAGTATTAGAAGTAAGAAAGTGGCCATACTTCAAAGTGCCCTTTACATATCTCAGAATTCTCTTCACTTGAGCAAGATGAAATTCAGTAGGATTATGCATATGTTGACATACCCAATTAACAACAAACATAATATCAGGTCTCGTAAATGTTAAATATTGTAATGAACCAACTAATTCTCTATACAAAGTTGGATTGCAGAGTAGAGGAGAATTCTCTAGAATGGTAATCTTATTAACCATTGGCGTGGACAATGGTTTACAATCCAGCAGCCCTGCTTTTTGAAGTAACTGTAAAGCATACCTCTTTTGACACAAGAAAAGACCTGATGGTGGTTTGCACTTGGATCCCAAGAAAATGATGAACCTATCCAAGATCCGTCATAACAAACTTGTGATGAAGTTGAATCAAAAAATTGTCTAATTGTCTTGATGCATTTCCGGTAATTAACATGTCATCAACATATAAAAGAAGAATAACAATGTTATCATCTTGTTTCAAAACAAACAAAGAAGAATCGGCATTACTGGACAGAAACCCCTGAGAGAATAAGAAAGAACTAAACCTATTATACCAAGCTCTCGGTGTCTTCTTGAGACCATATAAAGCTTTCTTAAGTCTGCAAACAACATTAGGATACAATGCATTCATATACCCTAGTGGCTGAGAAACATAAACAGTTTCTTGCAACTCACCATTAAGAAATGCATTCTTAACATCCATTTGGTGCACATACCAATTTTTTATAGAAGCAAGAAATAAAACAAGTCTTACAGTTGTTGGTTTGACAACAGGTAAGAATGTCTCTGAATAATGAACACCTTGCTGCTGATTATAGCCTTTTGCAACTAGCCAAGCTTTCAATCTGTCAATAGTATTGTCAACATTATATTTTTCTTTAAAAGTCCACTTAGTGCCAATGATATTCATACGTCTTTCCTTATCAACAAGTTCACATGTATCATTCTCCTCCAAAGTAGCTAGTTCTTCTTGCATTGCTTTTAACCATCCAGGATGAGAAAGTGGGCCTTGACTGAATTAGGTTTAGTAATAGCTTCAACAGCAGTGATCAAAGCATATCTTGGATTTAGCTTTAGAATACCTACTTTGGATCTAGTAATCATTTAGTGGCCTTCAACACACTTAGACTTAGAAGAAGATGGAATTGAAGCATCACACACCTAAATGCAAGAAGGACTATTCTCTTCATTACTGTCAACAATGGAAATAGTTAAAACATGAGGATCATATTGATTTTCTTGAACAGGTGAAATCAATTTTTCATCTCGTCTTGTGTAGATGGTAACATATTAGGCAAAGGAGCAAAGTCTAAATAAGTATTAAACTTTGCTTGAGAGGATGGCATGAAGAACTATGACCAGTGTCAGCAAAAGGAAAAACTTATTCATCAAAAATCACATGTCGGGATATATGGATTTTTCTGGACTGAGGATTGTAATACACATAACCTTTATAGGATGTTTTATACCCTAAGAACACACATGGAAGAGAAGGTGGTTGAAACTTATTCGTGTTGTATGCTTGAAGACACGAATAGCACCTACATCCAAACACTCGTAAGGAGGAATAGTCCAGCTCTCTTTTGAACAATTCAAAAAATAGAGATGAATTGTTCGGCAAAATAGCTGATGGCCTCCTATTGAGCACATAAACAACAGTTTGGAAACTATGTACCTAAAATTGATTTGGCACTTTGCTGTGGAATAATTGAGCTAGACCGGTCTCTACAATGGATCTGTGTCTTCATTAAGCAACTCCATTCTGTTCAGGAGTATGAGGACATGCTACTTGATGCAAAATTCCCTTCTCAGCCAAGTATGTTTGGAGAACATGACCTGTAAATTCTCCCCCTCCATCCATCTAAAGACACTTTATTTTGGCAGAAAATTGTCGATCAACAAGTTTCTCAAACAATTTGAAGATAGTAAAGAAGCCAGATTTATTGCATAATGGATAGAACTATATAAACCTAGTACAATCATCAACAAAAGTAGCAAAATATCTGAATTTTTCATTTGACACTAGAGGAGCTGGTCCCCATAGATCACAATGAACTTTATGGAAAGGAACATCAGATCTAGCATCACTGTCTAAGAAAGGTAATTTAATAGATTTTGCTACTTGAGAGGTACTACAAACCGTACAGTCAAAGTTTTCAGATGTAGTTTGTATACGTCCTTGAGTCTTCAGAACTTTGAGAGTCTTAAAAGAGCAATGACCAAGTCTAAAGTGCCAAAATAAATCTAATGTCATCCTTTGTCGATTTGAATAAAGACCAAGATGTTGTCCAGACATGATATTGTAGATGCTGTTTGTTCGAGTGCCAGAGAGAATTACTCTTCCAGATCTTCTGTCAGTCGCATGAAATCCCTCAGAGTTAAAATGAAAAAAATAATTATGGTCAGAGGTGAACTGACTAATTGACAACAAATTTTTTTGTAAAGGAGGTACATGTAACACATTTGTTAGTTTTACTGGTCTAGAAATAGTATATATACTAACAGAACCAATGTGTTCAATATCTAACTATTTTCCATAACCAATAAACACAACATCTGATTTATCATAGCACACATAATCATCAAATAAGGAGAGATTTCCAGTCATATGAGAGGACACATATGAGTCAGGTAACCATTGATTGGCATCAACATTCTAAGCTTGGAAAGCACTCAAAGCATGTTGAGCATGCTTAACCTCATCAGATGACTTCTTCTCCTTGAATATTGTGTTTCGTTTGAAACACTTAAAAGCAGTGTGTCCTGGTTTGTGACAAATTTGACAGACAAGTTTAAATTTGCGTAAAGCTTCTTTGAGTTCTTCATCAGACTTGATAGGTTGAAAAATAGATTTGCTTGAATCAGCATTAATAGTGAGCTTCTTTGTTAGTTCTGAGGCCAAGGAATTTGTGACAGCAGCAGGTTCAAAGCCTCAATTCTCTAAAGTGAACTTCTGAACATTTGCCTTTGCCTTTTTATACTTGTTTGCAGCAAATGCAACATGTTGTGTTACCAAATTTGAATCTTGAAGTAAAATCCTGGATTCATAGCTATGCAACATTGACAGCAATTCAATATAGTTAGGTAATGGTGGCCTCAAAGTCATAGTAGTGAACATTTGATAATTTGCTCCTAGGCCATTCAGTAACCAAAATGATTTTCTATCATCCATTAGTGGCTTGTCGATTGCAGCTAGTTCATCACAAATTGCTTTGAATTTCAGAAGGTAGTCATCGAGAGATTCACAATTATCTCTTCGTAATGTTTCCAGGTGATGATGTAATGTTAACTCCCTATCTATAGTCTTTTTGTTGAAATATTCCTTTAATGATTTCCACACATTTGCAGTTGTATCCAGTCCAACAACTTGACGAAGAATTTCCTCACTCAACGATCCAATTATCCATCCCTTTATCAATTTATCAGTCCTTTTCCATGCCAAAAATTCTCCATTAACAACAATGGAATCAGAAGAACCAATATGTAGAGGAGAATGAACAAATCCATCAATAAATCCAATACATTTCTGTGATTCGATCAAATTCAGGATCTGAGATTCCCATAGCAGAAAGTTCTTCGCATTCAACCGAATTGTTACAAATGAAGGAGCATGAACATGAATTGGATATGGATAACGAAGTGAAGAGTTTAAAAACATAGCATTTGATGCCGATGATTGACCTGGACATGTTGTATTGCCAAACATTGTTTGCTATTGAAGCTGCAACAATAGATCAACAGGAAATCTCAATAGATCAGGCAACATCGACGAAGTGTTTTGTTCAGATAGAATTTCCTCTCAAACTATCATGAGTGGAAGTATCAACTTGATCATTTGCCATTACTATTTAGTGTAGCAAAAACAATGCAAACAGCTCAAAATAAAGCAATCTGACGAAGTAACAACTGTGAACTTGAATTGTCACAAAGAAACATAGATTTATCACAAACAGAACAATAGCAGTTCAATCAGATTAGGAGAGTAAGAACACCAAACCCTCCCAAAGCTTCCTTTACTATGCAACAATGCTCTTCCACACCAAAGATCACCAGCAAAAGCAATTGATCTTTGCAGCGATGACGATGCCAGCGCAGCAAAAAACACAGAGTATTGTGAGGATTTGGTGACAGCTCTGATACCATGTTGAGAATTGTGTAAAACTTGTATTAACAGTCCAATATACTAAAATTTACATTCTTTTTCATTTTCTACATACTCTCATCTCTAATAAAAGTGACAATCCAATTCAATATGCTGAGTCCACTTATAGAAGACAGGATTAGTTGCAATATGTTTAGCAACTTTATTATCACACCAAAGAGACATTTCCTCATACAGTGGAAACCCTAGTTCTTTGAGAAAAGACTTAATCCAAACCAATTCACTGGTTGCCCTAGCCACAACCATGTATTCTGCCTCTGCCGAAGACCTCGCAACATCATTAACTAAATTCAAATTTATTTATAGATCTATAATATTTGTCACAAATGACAGGATATCTTGTGTAGTAAATATGTTAAATTTGAAAACTTTTGATGATAATTTGATGCCCTGTTAAGACTTTACAATATTACTAATTCTTATTTATTAACAAATGTTCTATTAGCAAATCACCTGAAATTTGTGATGTACATGGTTTTTATCAATTTTATAATTATATCATCCTTTGTGTTTCATATTCTTAAATATAATAATTTTATAATTATCTTTTAAAGTTTCCTTTATAATCTATATATATATATATATATATATATATATGGGAAATCTGATTTTATTTAAATTTGAGCAGTCAAATTACAGAGAAAACCCGGATAAAATAAAATAAAATAAAATTCACCCGACAGCGGAACTGACCGGGTGATCCAGAACAAAAGATAAAAATGCTTCCCTCGTAAATGGTTTTATACAAGCTTTAAGCGATGACTTTGTGGTTTTACAATATTGGCAAGCAAGCAAGAAAAAAACATTATTGAATAAGAATAATCTTTTTTTATCCGAGCAATACACATTTATCTTTACAAAAAAGACTACTGCAATCAAGAAGACAGAGTTCTGACTTCAGACCATTTTTTTTGTCAGATAAAAGATGTACACACATAATCAATGAGCTGTGTCTATTATTTTATCTCTTTATTGGACTCATTGCATGCCTTTTCCGTTTCCCTCGAGTAAATTGTAGAAAACTTGAGGCTTCCTGTATCTGTCCTTGCATAACTCCTGAAATATTGGCATGGAATTGATGAACAACCGGCTTCCTAAGTTTGGGGTATTAGTTGAAAACTAATCGTTGTAGGGGTGCCCACTTATTAATGATCGCAAATTACATGTGCTATACACTGGAAAGCTGTCTGAAACGACGGGTAAACATGGTCTTCGAATGCAAAAACATCACAAATAGAAACGGTACCTGCATTGCATGAGCAAGTTCGAGCAATGTTGCTTCAGACCATGGCCTGCCTATAAACTGCAGACCAATTGGCATGCCGAGTTTGTCATATCCAATCTGCATTAGGATTCAGTATGCCATTGAAGATTCATTTCTTAAGATGATCGGCACAAGATAAACAAAAGTTATTCTACCGGAACAGTCACTGCTGGTAATCCCAGGAAATTTCCAGATATTTGGTAGCGGACAAGCGCAGCTGTTATCAAATTTCAGCACATCCAATAGTGTTATACAATGAGCAACAAAAATATATATGGAGCAATAGAGCTGCAAGAGACGATATAACCTCCATTTATGTAATCTAGCTCCCCAGTTTTGAGGGCGTCACTATGGATGGGATAAGCTGTTACGCTGTTGGTAAATTCAGTATAAAAGATTCAGTGCAATAGGAGGATAAAAGGCATGCCAATTTTTAGCTCTTATTTCGATAAAAACAAGCCTGTTACCAACTTTCGTAGAATTTTATTTTCTTTTATTTTTTTCAGCATTGATTCATTATTACACATTCAGTGGAGGCTAATATTGTGGAAAAAGAAAAAGAAATACCCTGTAGTTGGTGTAACAATGGCGTCCGCTGATTTTAATATCTCCTTGTGAAAATGCATTTGTCGATTCCTGTTACATAAATGACCATGGGAAGCTGTAGTCTAAAACCACCAAGGAATGGCTCAAGATTGTCTTTCTACAGCATTTTTATCAAGATGAATTTGGCCATAGTACTCACCTTAAGCGTTGAGCATTTAAATACTCTTTGCTGCTGAATGAGCCATATATGCGAAGAGCTACTCTGGCATCCCATCCTAGTTCTGCATTTTTACTAGAGACAGAAAACTAATTATGTCTTCTTCTTTTTTCTTTTTTTTTTAAAAAAATTATGTCTAAGCGTATTTTTTTTATGATTAGGATTTTCTTTATCACATAAAGATCTGGGAAGAACTCACATTTTTTCAAGATAAGGACTTAAAGAGGCGGTGCATTCTGCGCCTATTGTTGTGTAGTGAGCAAGGCGCATCTCTTCTATCTCTGGGACAGTCACATCTATCGTCTTTGAGGCAAAAAGTGAAAGGATTTTATTGAATGAAAAGAGAAGCACAGAATTTAAGGATAGAATTTTGATATTAGGATAAGACGCATCAAACTACGAACAAACTACCTGCCCACCGTAATGATCATATAACATAGACAGAGCCTGGTCGCAGCATTTTCTGATCTCTTCATTGCAATCGTCAAACCACTGCTCAACCAGATACAGACCAGAGCAGATCAAAAGATCAGCAGTCAGCACTCTCTCTAGGATCATCACAAATCAAAAAAAGGAAAGGAATGTGAAATTAAACGTTACCTCGGCCGACTTTGCCAGCTTGATATCAGATGTGCCATTTACAGAATTGAAGAAGGGTAAGCTTAGCTTAGGCTGTCAAATGCTCCATTTAGCAGGATGAAATTTTATTATTTTATTATTCAGGAAAGGATTATAGAATGTTATTTTCTTTAGGCAACCTATCAAGTTAAAAATATAGCCCAAATAGAATCAATTCATTTTTTATGAAATACAGAAACTCACAGGCACAGAAACTGGCTCACTTATTGCTGCTTGGCTAAAACGAGCAAAACATTACATGTATTTATCAGTAAGTTACAAATTATGATGAATGGAGAATGGTTGAACTCTATTTTAATTGAGAACTTACACAATGCAAGCATCTTCTACTGTTCCAGCCAATATTCCCACCATACCAACAGTCCAGTTGAAAGGCAGAACGCTGAAAATTGTGCAAGGCAAAAGAGTATGAATCTTCTCATCGTTTTGAATTACATCACTTGAATAATAGAAACTGATGAAATTAAATATATATGATAAAATATAAATAAGATAAAAACTTATCTTGCAGCAGAATGGATCGATGAACAAGAGTTACCACACTTGAAAGTCAAAACTTGATCGCTATGAAAAAGTCTTATTTCCACGATCTATCATCTCTTTCTTTAGAAATACTGTAACTCCTTATTCTACCTTTTATTGACATTGGAGAGAAGATATAATATTTATAGTCTTTTCCATGAGAAATATTAGGAGATAATATTTGATTAACTTGAAACTAAGTCAAAGTTAATCTCTTTATTAATTTGGTGAGTCCATCCCTTATGGTGTTTCCTCCAAAAAAATATGCTAATATCTCTCACTTACCCATAATGGGGGTAAAAGTGTGTTACCAATTCATGGGTGCCACAAAATTAAATCTCTCACTCACACATGAAAATGTGTGACAGTATTTTAAAAGAATTTTTCATACAATGCGATCTGTGAGTATAACCTAATATAAAAGTTTAAACTATGCGCCTGTTAGGAATACATTGTAGCTTATATGTAATCGTTTTACCCCAAACTATTAGTGAAGATTACATATCCCTCAAATTATTTTACTTCACTACTTTTATCTACATTATTCAGTCACAAAGACTTTATAATAATCTAGACTTAGATACAGTTAATAATAGTCTTCCTTTTACACTCATATTACTTTTGATATACAAAATGATGAGTTTCCTAGACATGCCCCTTATCACCCAATTATCATGGTTGTGAGTAACAAACTAAAGAAAGAAACATTATTTTGTTATCTCAAATGCAGTTGAAAGTAACTAAGGGTATTGAGAAGTAGTTCTACTTCGAGGATCGCACTCAATGAAGAAGAAGGGATCATTCTCCCACCATCCTGTTAGTCGAAATAACACACGTGGTATGAATCACATCTTATAGTGAATAGAAATTTACATAGAAAATAACTCACATAAAGTATATGTCCTTTATCAATACCATATAGATTTAAGTCTAATTATCACTCAAGTAATTGACCTAAGACAACTAGAACAATTACAACTAATGCAATTGTTTAAGTCTCATGTCTAGTTATACGAGATTATCGATGTGGGAAACCACATCAACCATTTTCGAAAGCTGTCTCATCTCAATCTTTTAATGAAGTAAAATACGCTACTTGAAGTATTGATGTCCCATCTCTCAATGCTACTCAAGCATTAGAGGCGAATGCTCGATGAGAAAGTCATTCATTCCATTTGACATACTATTCCTTGTATTAGTTAACATACATTATATAAAATCATTACAAGTTTTGACGAACACATCATCAATTATGTATGTTAACTTCAATATCTCAAATACTATCACAAAATATCATTTTTTAAAGATTTATATATCTCAACAAATGAGACCTTTTATATGATAGTATAAAATTTCATCAAAATAATACTCTCAAAAGAATATTGATCAAGATATCATTTATTTAGTATATAAGATTAAAATTTATTGCTTCACAGCAACAACAAGATTGTTTATTTTCAAAATAAAATGGTGTACGATTTTGTAGAGCACTAAGGTCTTCATGAAATGCAAAACATTAAGTTAGACATTTATCATAAATAATATAACTCAACATATAAGTTATATTTACATCCAAGAAATGATTTGCATTATTAAGAATTGTACATAACTAGCTTTAAATGAGTAATTAATTTACAAATCAACATACTACAGTTTTATACATATAAGGCTATGAAGGATCAAAAAATAACTTTGTAATGTTCATATCTATATTTTAATAATATTTTTTCCTTTATTTTCAATAATCAATTAAAAAATTGCTTTATTTATGCATGTCATCAAATGACAAAAAAATATGCATAAATATTTAATTTTCGGGATACTCAATATTAATGATTAATATTACTGCATTAAGTCGTCTTAATTTCATAAATAAAATTGGTGCATTAAAATATATTGAATAGATTTTAAACCAAAGTAGAAATCTGTTGTATTCATATCAATTTTAACATAAAGTATAAACCAACTAGTACTTATGTTGATGTTAGCATAAAGTATAAATTAACTAGTAGACGTATGTTCTTACTTTTAAAATAAAAGACCATTTATCTTATAAAAAGATAAGCACCAATTTTCAAATTTAGCCAACATTATAGAAAGTTATTATGATATCATATACTAAGATCGTAACTAATCTTTTAAGAATTATTTAAAAAATTCATGATTTTAGATGACAATTAAATAAAAACCATTTATCGGAGCATATTAAATGCTTATAATGATCTTTCATAATTCTTGCAACTAATACTAAAATCATTTTAATCCATCTTATAACTTTAGAAAAGGTTACTCAACGTTCATTTGATATAATCATAAAGATAAGATATATTGTACCTAACTTGAGGCAAATTGATGGTCATTAAGATAACTAGTAAAAGATGTCTTATGTGTACAAATACATAAAGATAAATACATGCATCTCTTGACTTTAAAAAATCAATTAATCAACCATCTACTTATATCCACACAAAGTTCAAACACTTCATTTTATATTCATAAATTTCATTTATACTTTCATCATCTTCTAAAAATTCAAAGTAAGATATGACCACTTTAGAAATTATAAAATCACATAAACAAATAATTTGATCTAATATATATATATACTCGCTAAGAGTTGTATATGATATCATTTTGTGTTGCTCCACTCAGATTAAATTTTGATCATCAACCACATCCTTGTAAAGGTTGATATTATAAAACATCACGAATCTTAAAATCTTTTATATTAAATAAAGGTTTTATAAATTAATTTATAGATTATGATACCTCTATATCAATTTCATTCTTATGCATATGTTCACATATAAATATTGTAAAAAAATAAAAGAGTTCTAATATCCACAAAGGATAAATATTATTACTCAACCTCTTAAAAAAATAAGTCGAGATGTGAACATAGATTTACGACTTTCAAAGTCATATTCCAATTAAAACAAAAACATAAAACCTTTTTTAGAGTGCATCATAAAAATTATTGATATGAAAGCAATTGGTTAAGTATCATTGTTCTCACTTAGTAGGATATTATTGAAAACATAATCGAAAATCGCATCATGTAATTATAAACTTGACCATCAAATAAGGATTTTCTTCTTAATTTTAGCAACTCTAGTTTATCACGAAATTTATCAAACATTTTAATTGACAAACAATTATCCTTACTTTCATATTATTTTTCTAAACTAATTAAATAAAAATAATAGTCTTACACCATATACAAGAAATATTTGGTATTTGTTATATTTTCATTTGTATGTAAAAAATAAAGAAGCAACAAAATACTTCATAATAATACAAAATTATTTAAATACCAAATTAAATGAATAAATTAATCAATAAATATGGTCATTTTAATGCCTTACCCTTAACAAGTAGAGTATAGATGTCAAATTTTTTAATCTAATGAAAGCTTGGTTCTAGTTATAAACTCAATAAAAAAATTAAACTAAAAGGAATAATTCGAGCAATTTAACATACAACAAAATGCAAGTTTATTAAAAGTTTTGTGATACCTTTATTAGCCAATTTTTTCTGGATGATCATGACTATATAGTGTAGCTGAAATATACACTAACAAATCATTACTCAAACTTTATGATCATTATAAAAATAAGCTATGCAAGTATCCATAATTATAATTGTATCAGAACTAATCTGATTAAAAATAATCATTAATACACTTGAAAAAAGATTGAGGACAAGCGAGAAGTGTTTAATAAAGAAAACACTTGTTCAGGTAAAAGAATTTACTAACACAAAGAATTTGCATCAAATAACCATTGAAATATTAGTAATTATTTTTGTGGCATAGAATCAAACATTGAGTTATGCTCGCAATCATCATCTACTTACCCACATGTTTAATAATTATATCTTAATCGAATTTGAGCTACTAAGTTGTAGGTGAGATTAGCAAAAATCTTCCAACTAAAAACTCCCACTCCGTTTACGTTTCATTTTTAGTATAAATTAAAGAGTCATTTTGTGCAACATATACAAAAAATTGTATATTTTCTTCACACTCTTTATTAAAACCGAATGATTAGTAATTTACTATTACTAACATCATCAAACAATGTTACACAAACACATCAATTAATGTACAATAAATGCATTTGTAAATTATGTACACAAAGTACATTATATACTAGTATACACAAAGTATATAAAAATATACACATAAAGTACATTTTAAAATATTTTATATACACAAAGCACATAAAATTATATACACAAAGTACCACTAATTGTAAGTGTTGTTTGTAACAAGCTATTTAAAACTTGTTACCAGCTTCATTTTCAAGTCCATTATCTTTCAATTATTGTCACAAAGTAAAATTTAGACACTTAAAATTGATGATACTTGCAAATTTGCATCATCTTTTTTAACTATATAATTTAGTCTCCCACTTTCCTGAATATAAATTTAATTTAAAAATGTTACTAATATAAGGTTGTAGTAAAATATTGACAGACACTTTGAAAAAAAAAGTTGATGAAGATCTAACATGTAATTTTAAGTCAAAAAGACAAAAATTAAATATTAGACAGATAGCTACAAAAGCGGTCTTCATCATGGACAATTTCACCTAGACAATCTCTTATTAAAATAGAAAGTGAGATATAAAATTTAAAATGATGAACATGAAAAATTTAGCTGGATAATAAATACAGCTTCTATCACCAATGCGATTAGGTTTGCCAATATAATTGGTCAATTAAAAAATTTTAACTATCTCTCATACCCAATATTTAAAATTAGTTTAATATTTGTCACAAAGACCATAGTAAACCTCTTAGACCTTATAAAAATTAGTCTAAAATTGATCCAATTAAAAAAATTCGGTCAATTTTATGTTCGATTAGTATATCCATGACATACATACATGTATATATCTAAGAAAAAAGTACTTGCATAAATCTTTTAAGAACATATTTTAAAAGAAATTCATAGATCAAATTGGGAATTAAAATTGAGGAAGAAATATTTATTTTATAATAATAATGATGAAAATAATAAATAAATCATCATAAAGGAATCAATAAATATAACTTATGATCAACAAATAATCTAATCATGCTTTGATTTCGAAAATATAGCATGAAACATCTTGTTCTAGAGGTTTTGATACCAATGATGAAATTAAAAATATATAATAAAATATAAATAAGCTAAAAACTTATCTTGTAGAGGAATGAATTGATGAATAAGAGTCACCGCGCTCGCAAGTTAAGACTTAATCATCAAGAAAAAGTATGATTTTCACAACTTATCATCTTACTCCTTGAAAACACCGTAATTTCTTATTCTACCTCTATTATTGATATTGGGGAGAAAGATATAATATTTATAGGTTTTTTCATTATTATCTTAAACTAATTAATATGAGAAATATCATGAGATAATTTTTGATTAACTTGAAACTAAGTCAAACTTAATCTCTTTCTTAATTTATTGAGTCCACCCTTACAAGTGTCTCCACCAAAATATATGCCAATAGAAACAATCTACACAACTATGTTTTGCACGGTTTCACTCCTGAACCTTTACAACATTACTGTTGATAAAGGGATTCCACTTTGGATATCAATTCTATTAGTAACTTCGAACAGGACAAAAATGAACTTAGCTAAAGTAAATAAAACGTTACAGATAACTAACCCTGAATGAGAAATCCTCCCAAAAGTTGGCTTGAGTCCAACCACTCCACAAAGTGAAGCAGGCATTCTCACAGAACCTAATTAGACATTTGCGGATACCTTAATCAGCTATTTTAGTAATAATTTGAGGATTATGTATCAAAATATTGGATGTTGATGGGCATTGCTAGCGCAGAATATTTAGTACCTCCTCCATCTACCCCAAGGGCTGCTGGGCACAACCCGGCACAAACCACTGCTGCAGATCCACTTGAAGAACCACCAGTTACCTTGTTGATGTCATAGGGATTTTTGGCGACACTACAATGGTAAATGAAAAGGATTTAGAGCCTTCGTATTTTTAATATGAACAAGCTAGAGACATTAATATGAACAAGCTACAATGTAAGCTACTAGTCGATAGAAAGAGTAAATCAACCCATAGTGAGGGTTTATCCCACTTGTCCCAGCACCCAGCTCATGCATGTTGGTTTTCCCTACCAGAATTGCTCCACAGGACCTCAAGTGCTGCACGCAACCAGCATCTTGTTGGCATTTGCGATGTTTATGAAGCCATGTGGTTCCACCTAACAAAGCATCCAGATGATTAATTAGTAAACCATAGTTCTAAGCTCAACAATGTGAACCATGGTCTCATCTTTGTCAGATAGAAGAATATCAAAACAAAGTTAATAATAAGTGAAGTAGTTAACCTGTAGTTGGATATGGCATACAGTCTATCTCATCTTTAACAGCAATCAGAACACCATCTAGGACCGAAATGGGCTTCCCTGTGAAGAAAAATGGAAGCGTTGTTTGTATGCAACCGACTATATGTATTCTTTCTTATTCTGTTCTGAATCACTGTTTTATTTTTAGCTGATGTTCATTTTGGTTGCAAGTACCTTCTTTGTATCTGAGAGTTGATTCAGCAGCCTGCTTGAGAATATCTTCATCATTGTAGTTAATGAAGAATCCCATCTCAAGGGGAGGAGCCATGGACCTCTTGACCGCGGCCAAGAATCGTTCTGCAACCTGTTCACTAAAAACCTTACACATAACAAAAAGAAAGAAAGAAAACGTACATGGTACAAGAACACATCAACGCACAACTTGTCCCACAAGTACCGATCATTCACCTCAAACGGAGTTATATCCCTTGCAAGGTAGGCCCTGGAATAATCGCGTATTGCCCATCTCTTATACTTAAATGTGGGAACCGGACTTACTTCGGTAGTTGGAGGAAGGCAGTGAATGACCTGTGATACACGTTCCGGTGGGGATGATTCAGACTCCATGGCTTCGTCAGTGGCTGCACTATTTCGATGTTAACATGCCATCGAAGAACAATATACATACACAGAGACAAAATGACGACGTACCTTCATGTTTGTAACTAGGAAAAAATAAAGGTGGCTCATTTATTGTGGCAGAAGAGATGAGCTGCAGAAACATCAAAACAAAGAATCAGAGGTGGTGAAAATTTATTTATTTGAAAGTAATGAAGACATAAAAAAATATGACTACAAGCCGAAATAAATGAAAAGGCATGACATTTTTTTTGGCTAATGATTGAAGCTTGCTAGTTGGGTACCTTGTGAATCAGGTTATCTCTTTTGAGTATGTACACCACAATCCAACCTATTAATCTTGATTCCAGAATCCATACACAGAGCTTAACCAAGAGCCCAGCCATGCGTGGAGCTTCAAGATGAATGCAATGATCATAAGCCATTTCCATACAAGATGAATGCAAAAAAGTAGTTGGACATGGGAGCAGACGAAAAATTCAGATTTCTTGCTAAGATTGCTGAAATTGTGAAATAAATAAATCTGTTGATTCAAAGCAGAGTTGGTTATGTGTTTTTGTTTCGGCAATACATTTTGCTCATGTGAGAGAAACATAGAAATCCTAAAGTAGATGGAACAACGAAAGAGAGATTTTAGATGCCACTAGAACCGACAAACAACAGAGACTGAACCACTGATTCAGAATTTCGAGAAGCAGATCTCCCATGCACATGAACCTGTGCATGCTGGGAGTCTTTCAACCGAAATTTGAATGATTACTGTTCCATTGACGACTTAAATTCTGTTACATTTGATCATCGCTAGTCTAGACTAAAGGATTTGAAAAATTGGTAAGAGAAACATGCAAGTGAATATGACAACAACAAATGACCAGGTAAAAAAAAGCTACGTAAAAGTTGAGCATGAAAAACAGAGAGGGTCACCTGCAAAAAATGCAAATAAATGCCTGAAGAACAGATAAGCAAAAAGAATCATAAGCGATGAGAATTTGACAATATTAACATCAAACCTAAGACCCAGAAAGGAAAAGCAGCCGTGTCTGTTGACAAGCATAGACTTATAAGAAACATATGTCCCAGTACCTTTGACATTTGCATGTATGTAGATTTCATCGCTATGAGGACCAAGTTTGACATCATCCTTAGGCTTGTAAACCTTACCCGACCGCCGGAGCCACCCCATATCTATCAAACACGGGGAAGTGAACAAGACCCAGATATTACAGAGGGGGCAGTTATAAAGAAGAGGAAGTAAAAGCTAAGAAGGAGAAGAGGAAGAAGCAGATCAATTAATAAACAAAAAAATGAGGCGGATAACTCGAAGGAGAGTTCACAAAAGATAAGGGAAGAGAAGTTTAAACTGCAAAGAGAGGTCTCGGCCAATAAATGATGTGAACATTATTGACAGTTGGAAGAGAAGTTAAAAGGGTGGAACATTGGAGTGGAAGGGCGACGATGTCAAAGTGAACAAATGCATCAAATTTCGTCCTCCTTCCTAACCGCTTTTACCTGTCATCCTCACCAGCTTCCCCTCTAGCCATCTCATCTTGCCATGCCCAATAAGATAAGTCATGCAACATTGCAAGACATACCATCCTGTCACGGGCAAACAAGAAACCAACGATGGATGCTGCCATGGCCAGTCTCAGACATGCATCATCATCGCAACCTTGAAAACAAAATATAAGGAATTAGAAAAAGGAATTGATCAGGTTCCACCTGAGACTTGAAACTTGCGTTAGTGAATTCAGAGTCCGATGTCCTGACACACTAGACCATGAAACAATTAACCAGCGGATGTTGTCTTGAAATTAAAGTTATGAAAGTTAATAATGAATTTATACTTAAAATGCATACTATGTCGTTCCCATACAACCGAAAAGAAAGAGACAGGAGTAAAGACGGCATTCTAAGTCAAAGTTAATTATATTATATGGTAATTTTCCATGCTTGATGCTCAGGTTTTCACGTCAAATGAAAAGAAAGTGGTTTAGTTTGGACTTCAGTATGATATTAAAAATGGTAGACATGGTTCATATCCTTTTCCTGTTGAGAAAAATCCCCAAAATTAGAGATTAACCACAGCGGACAAAAAATAATGGGAAAATAAAACTTAAGAAATAAGCTAAAATAAAACCACAAAGGGCAAAGATTTAACGTGGAAAACCCTCATTCAATCGAGAATCAAAAACCACGGGCAACAACGAACAATTCACTATTTCAACTAAAGATTACAGTCATCAAATATATAAAGAGATGTACAAGAAGATTACTCACACACCCTATACTATTGAAATTACACGGTTTCACGCTCTATTGAAATTAGAGGGTTTCGCGCCTCTCAATACTCCGTATAAGATAAACTCGTGAATATTTTTCCCTCTTCTTTTTCACTATATCTCTTTCTATCTCTCTTTTTCTTGTCTTTTCTTCTGCTTGTCTTGCCTTTTACTTATCTTGCCCTCTAAGAATAAGACAAATGAAGCCCAACTTTATAGAGAAACTTTGAGACCCTTCAATCTTCATGGAACAACTAACAGCCACCTCTCTTAATATTCCGAGATTTCTTTAGTATTCCAAGTGTGACAATGGGTTACATATCATTAATACAATTATACATATTAACAATCTCCCACTTAGAATCCGATTGGAACACACCAGTCCAAACTCTTCCTCTACTTATTTGTTGCATGAGTCCACTGCATGTTAGTACAAGTTCACCAAAGTTGAGCAAAAACTCAACTTTTTTCCATCCACCGGTTTGAGTCAACATATCCGCCGGATTATTTTTTCATCTATTTTCTCCAATTTCAATTTACGTTCTTCTAACAAAGATCTGATAAAATAATGCTTTAACTGAATATGTTTGGTCCTAGAATGAAATGCTCGAGTTCTTGGCTAAATGGATTGCACTTTGACTATCACTGTACACCCTGCAATCAACCTCATTAAAACCTACCTCATTCATTAAAGTTTTAATCCAAATATATTCCTTGCTAGCTTTTGTAGCAGCCACATATTCAGCCTCAGTTGAAGACAGAGTAACTATCTTTTGCAATTTGAAAACCCAACTCACCGCGGTTCCACCAACTGTAAAGATGTATCCGGATGTACTCCTTCTATTATCTCTATTTCCAGCATGGTCCGAGTCCACATAACCTTGCACATCAATATTATCACCCACAAAACACAAGCAATAATTAAAAGTTCCTTTCAAGTACTTGAAAATCCATTTCACTACCTCCCAGTGTTCTTTTCCTGGGTGCATCATGAATCTGCTCACTACTCCCACTGAATGTGCAATATCTGGTCTTGTACTCACCATAGCATACATAAGACCTCCAATAGCTGAACCATAAGGCACCTTTTTCATGTGAGCTTTATCCTCCTTACTCTTAGCACCTTGTTCTTTAGACAATTAGAAACTACCCAAAGTAGTAGCCACTGGCTTGGATTCATTCATGTTGAATCTCTCAAGAACTTTCTTCACATACCCTTCTTGAGATAACCACAACTTCTTGTTCTTCTTGTCTCGGGTAATTTGCATCCCAAAAGTTGTTTTGCTTCACCCAAATCCTTCATAGAAAAACTCTTGGCTAACCTCATCTTGAGACTAACAATTTTCTCCATATAAGTCCCTACAACAAGCATGTCATCTACATATAAAGTTAAAATAATGTAATCGCCATCATTAAACTTTTGTAGATATACACAGTGGTCCGAATTGCTCCTAGCAAATCTATTATCCAACATAAACTTGTAAAATTTCAAATACCACTGTCTTGGTGCTTGTTTGAGTCCATATAAACTCCTCTTCAATTTGCACACCATATTTTCTTTACCTTTGACTTCAAATCCTTTTGGTTGTTCCATATAGATCTCCTCCTCCAAATCACCATGAAGGAAAGCTGTATTTACAACAAGCTGCTCTAAATACAACCCCTTTACAGCCACAATACTCAAAATAATTATAATATAAGTCATTTTTACAACAGGTGCAAATATATCATGAAAATTAATCCCTTCTCTTTGACCAAAACCTTTCACCACAAGTCTTGCCTTATACCTTTGTACACCACCGGCTTTAGACTTGATCCGATAGATCCACTTGTTTTGTAGAACCCTCCTTTTGGTGGTAACCTCACCAACTCCCATGTATGATTCTTCTCCAACAATAACATCTCATCCTTCATGGCCAACTCCCACTTAAGATGAGCTTTGTCACTCGTGGCTACATCATACGACTCCGGTTCTCCTACATCAGTATATAAAACATGTTGTATAATTAAATTTAATTTCTGAGTAGGCTTTCTAACCCTTGTGCTCCTCCTTGGTTCAGGAGCAACAACTACCTCTTGTGGTGGCTTTGATTCATCAATTTCAACTTGTGCATCAGAATATTCAGAATCTAATTCATCATCATTTGGTTGATTAGCCTATGACTCACCTTCTTGTTCGGTCTCTTTAGAAGATAATTGTTCCTCATTACTTGGAACAAATCCTTGATTTTCAGCACTTGGCAACTCTTCATCTGTCTCATCAAGCTCCATATACTCTTTTTCTTTTGACTCCTCATTCTTTCCTTCTTTCATGTCTTTGTACATGCACTCTTCATTGAATACAATATCCCGACTTCGAAACACCTTGTTGTTCTTGAAATCCCACATCCGGTAACCATACTCATCACCTCCATATCCAAGAAATACACATTTGCGGGACTTTGTATCAAGCTTCTTTCTTGATTCCCTGTCAACATGTGTATATGCAATACAACCAAAGACTTTAAGAAAAGAGTAGTCAACTTTCTTACCAGACTATACATCTTCCGGTATTTTTCCATCTAAGGCGCTTGATGGACTTTGGTTTATTAGATAGACAACTGTATCCATTGTGGCACCCCAAAGATGCAAAGGGAGTCCAACATGAACCCTCATGCTTCTCGCTCGCTCTAAGATGGTCCTGTTCATTCTCTTCGCCACCCCATTCTGTTGTGGTGTCCTTGGCACTGTCTTGATCCTTCTAATTCCCCATTGTTCACAATAGGAGTCAAACACCTTAATGCAATATTCTTCACCATTATCCGACAGAAGATATTTCAGTCTTAAACCTGTTTTATTCTCAACTCGAGCTTTCCACATCTTGAAAATGTTTAAAACATCTGATTTTTTCTTAATAGTATAGATCCACGTCTTCCTACTAAAATCATCAATGAAGGTAACAAAATAGAGATTACCTCCAAACGATATATCATGGGCCGGTCCCCAAACATCTGTATGAACCAACTCCAACCTTTTGGATTTCATCTCTCGCCCACCCTTTGTAAAGTTGACACGTTTCTGTTTACCTAAAACATAGTCTTCACAAAAACCAATGTTAGAATCAACTATACCTGTCAAAACCTTCTTGGAATGTAAGATCCCCATCCCACTCTCGCTCAAGTGACCAAACCATCTATGCCATAACATTGTTATGTCATTCTTCTCAACTGCCAAAGAAACAAACTGATCTACCTTGGTAGACAATAGGTAAAGTGTACCCACCGCCTTCCCCTTGATCACCACCAATGCTCATTTACCTTCAATTCTTCACTTCTGACCATTATCAATTATTACATTTCCACAATTACTCTTGACAAAATCACAAAACCATTCTTTGTGAGAAGTACAATGAAATGAAGCACCTGAATCAATATACCATGTATCTATATTGTAATCAACATGAGCAAATAAACAAAATTTTTCTTCATGACCATCAACAACATTAGCTACATTCTTGACTCGCTTAGGACAATCTTTCTTTAAATGTCCTTCTTTGTCACAAAACCAACAAGTAGGCTTACCCTTGAATTTTCCTTTGGATTTAGAGCGCCCTCGGTTCTTAGGACCTCTACTTTGACTTCTTCCTCTTTCTTTGCCCTTGCTTTTTTACCGACAAAGCTGTGCCCGAGATGGATGGTGTGCTATCTACCATGCTTCTCTTCTCATGATTCAAGATTGCACCCAGCACTTCATCAAACTTTAGTTTTTCTTTTGATGCATTACTTATAGATGTAATTACCCTATCCCAATTCTCCGGTAAAGAACACATGAACATTAAAGATTTAATATCTTCACTAAAAGTCAACTCCAAGAATTCAAGTTGTGCCCAAATTTTATTGAAATCATTCAAACGATTAGCAATAGATTTACCTTCGGACATCCTTAAAGAGACAAGCTTCCTCAACAAAAATAACATGTTAGAGGCTGATGACTTCTCATTAACACTAGCTAATGCCTCCATCAACCCTTTGACGGTCATCTGTTTGGAGACATTAAATGCCACCGACTGTGTTAAACACAATCGGACGATGGCTAAGGCTCGCCTATCCAATAAGGCCCACTCCTCGGCTGGCATCACTTCTGGCTTGGTTCTTACAAGCGGTTGATGTAGTTGCTTCTCGTATAGATGATCCTCAATCTGCATCCTCCACCATTAATAATTTGTTCTATCAAATTTCTCAATTTTCTCAATCTTGGAACTGTCCGCCATGACTCCCACTCAAATCAAGATGCGATTGAATGAGACCCAAATTTCCCACAGATGGTGCCAATTGTTGAGAAAAATCCTCAAAATTGGAGATCAACCACAGCGAACAAAAATAATGAGAAAATAAGACCTAAGAAATAAGATAAAACAAAACTACAAAAGGGCAGAGATTTAACGTGGAAAACCTTCCTTCAATCGAGAGTCAAAAATCACAGGCAACAACAAACAATTCACTACTTCAACCAAAGATTACAGTCATCAAATATATAAAGAGATGTACAAGAAGATTACTCACACACCCTGTACTATTGAGATTACATAGTTTCACTCTCTCTCAATACTCCACATAAGATAAACTTGTGAATATTTTTCCCTCTTCTTTTTCACTATATCTCTTTCTATCTCTCTTTTTCTTGTCTTTTTTTCTGCTTGTCTTACCTTCTATTTGTTTTGCCCTTTAAGAATGAGGTAAATAAAACTCAATTTATAGAGAAACTTTGAGACCTTTCAATCTCCATGAAATAACTAACAGTTTTCATTAATATTCTAGAATGTGACAATGAGCTACATATCATTAATACAATTACACATTAACATTTCCGACGTTTATGATCATGACATGAAAGATGCTCCCATTGAAACATTCATCACTTGATCTGATTCCTTCAATTCCATCTATCTACTCATAAAACAGATATTGAAAAATGGTTTTGCTTCGGCCCCTTCGATGAAGGATGATGTCAATCTGGATCACACTAACAAGAAAATGAACAGATTATAGCGTCGTCGACTTATGATAGTTATAATTTGGGAGCTGGTATTTTTCTAGTAGATCAGATCGATCCTTGTATAAATATTGAGGACGAATTCGTACACA
The DNA here is from genome assembly GCA_033002965.1 of Piper betle. Classification (NCBI taxonomy): domain Eukaryota; kingdom Viridiplantae; phylum Streptophyta; class Magnoliopsida; order Piperales; family Piperaceae; genus Piper; species Piper betle. The sequence goes on along the minus strand of JAURVB010013726.1, from coordinate 72,896 downwards.
ATCCAGGTAGGTTGAAAGAGACTCATTTGAATAGGTGCAGAAAGCTATATTTAAGTCTTTACATTTACAGTACAGTATCTGTTCTTGAATCTTGAATGACGAGGGCCAACTCCGCCAAACCATGGTATTAACATCTCCAGAACATTGGCTTGAAAATGACTACAGCTTTGCCCAGACGTCACATGAATTGTAGTAGTTACAGAGAAGAGGCCGGAACTTGTCAAAACATGATTTGTTACTGCATTCTATCAATCTTTCTGAAACCTTCAACTTTTCTAACTGCATTATATCGAAGTTTTTCTTCTTCTTTTTCAATTTTGCTTTGAACCACTCCCAGCTCTAGTTGATGCGCCAAATACCATTAATTGAACACCTCTTGTTGCTTGCTTATAAATTTGTTCTTTGTACTAATGTAGCAGCTACTCGCAATTGCTTGTTTATCCATGCATGATGTATCCTTCAATCCTAACGTGTGGGTAACATGTGAAATTGCACATGCCCCACCCAGATCTCTTTCACCACTTTAAGTGCCATCAAAATAAGGTGCACAATAACGCCATTGGCATTGGCCTTTATGTCCTACTTTATTAAATAAGAATTTCGTACTCCTTTTGGACCCACTTTTTCCCATCACTGGAACATGTAAATGCATAAATAGACCCATTGGGATACAGAACAATGGCCCAATAAGTAGCTCATTTCCACGTACCAAATTGCATGCGAGATTGGTTAATTACAAGCATCGTCAAGCAAATCCTGATCGGGCGGCAGCTTTTTTAGTTGGTTAGGGCCCATTCCATCCACAATAGCCTCCACTAGAGCTTTTCAGATTGGTTAAGAAAGTGGTGAAATAAGGAAAATCTAGAGCAGACCCACTGAAATCGGTGCACTTCGCCACTTGTGGTGCAGTAGTTGTCCAGACCTGATCTAAACATTGAGAGTGACAACCACGTCGGTTGGGCCATTGGTGACTCTTTTCTTTTATTTTCAATGGAAATGGATATAACCAGCTCAACTTGGTACGCTCTTAATTTGCATTTGCAGTGGTCCTGACAGCCTAATTTCCATACTCTTCTTGTCAGTTCTTGTCTTTTTTCCTTACTAATGAAGAAAGGAATATATAAAGCTAAAATAAAACCTCCTCCATATTTCCCCAAAAAAAAAATAAACAATTTATAGTATGAGCTAATAGTGCTTAAATCCGATTTCCCCCAACATGCAAATGCAATCCTCCACTTGCCCAAATAATACCTTTTAAAAAATCCCTAAAAATCTGAATAAACAACATCCTCATGGGCCATTAATTTTGGCTCAATGGGTATCCGTTTGGCCCATCTATGATATTATGGGCTATCAATTAATAATTTAATCTTCTTGTTGATGGGCTTGAATTGGGCCTGTTCTCTTTCGAAAGCCCATTTACGAGGCTCACCGACGTCTCGGTTGAAATTGAGGCCGGCGGCGACGACGATGACGCCGGCGACGAGGAAGACGATGAAGAAGACGGCGGTGTGCGGATGGTCGACGGCGGCGGCGCTCTTTGTGGTGCTCATGGTCGTCACCCCCAATCTCAGGAGTACCATGATTTCGCTCACAAGCGCCAATTCTTCGGTAAAAGTCCACTCTTTTATCTCTCTTTGTGCTTTGGATAGTTTGATTGATGTATTTTGATTTGATTTTTTTAAAATATTTGCTTGGCCTGTTTCTTGTTTAAAACAGTTGAAGTCAATTGATTTGTGCTAGTTTGGATCTTCATGGGAGTATAAGGTTTAGGTAGCATTGGAGCTTTCAATTTTCGGTTTGGTTTGGTGATTGCTTAGTGTTCTCATCTTTTGTTTGTTTTTGCTTGATATTAACCCGTATGTGTTTTCGTTACACACGATATCTGGTCTGTGTCATAAACTATGACGCCTATTTGTGAAAATTTTTAAACATTGGACATGGTTGCGGTTATATGGAAAAGTGTGATTAATGGAGGGATTTGGTACCCAAGGGTTGTTATGAAATCCTGATCTTGGACAGTGGAAAATGAACTGCAGCGATTCTCTGTTTTCGTTACAATCTTAGCTAAAATCATATCAAAACTATGCGTCATAATTGTTGAAAACGTTTTTTTATCTGTTCGATGATATTTTTACTCTTTAGAGAGCTGTGAATTGGGCGGACAAATTAAGGGATCTTAGATTGCGCATAAGAGCCTGTCAAACAATTTGCATGCTGACTATTTTTTTATTAACTTTGCAGGAATACCAAATATGTTAAATGTGGTTTCCAATTTCCCATCTCTTATTATTGGCGTTATAGGGCTTGTGCTCTGCTTCTATGGAAACTATTTTGAGCTGCGGTATTGCTTGCTGCATATTCTGTTTTGCATTATTCCTTAGCACAAACTTTTAATTGCTTCTCATTCCTTTATTATTATTAGGTCGCAGGGAGAAGTCTGGGGCTGAGCATGCTTTTTTGTTGGGGTGGCAGCTGTTGCTTTTGGTTCATCTTACTTTCATCTGAATCCCAATGATGATACACATGTCTGGGATCGTTTACCTGTAAGATAACTTCTTGGTAACATATCATTCTTCTGTTTAGAGCATATGAATCATGCTTTGTTATAACGTAAAGATTATTGAGGACTACTTTGTTCACTTTTGATTCTTTTTTTTTACCTTTTCTTTTTGTGGTCTTAGTGTAAAACATGAACTTTATGTATGGCATGAAGTTGTGCGATATATTTGAATGTAATGTTAGTATGCTTCTTTGATTCTTTTTTTATATTTCTAGTTTGATGTTCATAATGATTTTGAATTTAATTTTTTGGTTGTCAACTGTAGTTCTTTTTTCTTTTTCTTCTTTTGTTAACTTCTTGTTCCATGCAAACAAATGACAATTGCTTTTACCTCAATTATGGCTCTATTTATAATGGAAAGAATTGATGAAAAAACTGGGACTATATCGATTATACCTCTTATTTTGGCGGGTATTATAAGCATTATGTGTTGGAGGCAAGTATTCTCTCTCTGTCTGTCTCTTGAGTCCACTTTAATCAAAGTGATTTATTTTATTGACTTGATTGTATGATGCAGGTTTTTTGATGATTTCTGTCCATATGCAATCATTCAGTACATTCCTTCCATGCATTGCCATACCTATAATGGCTATCATATTACCTCCTATGTATACTCATTCTTCTTACTGGCTCTGGGCAGCAGGTTCATTATCTTTGTGAACTTCATTATTTGATGATTGTCAGTAATGTTAAATCTGAATCTCTGTTCAAGTTAGTCCAGTATCAGCATTTCTAGTTTTGCATCTGTTATTAATTTTTCAACTCACTGCTATATTGCATCTAGTTTTGCATATGTTGTAGATGCATTTGTTGTTGTGAAGTTGTCTTGCTGGTAACATAACTCACTGCTAGTATTTGTGTGTGGTAAGGTGCCAATCTGTTCTTTAGGCCCCAAACACTATTAGTTCTTGCTTTGCTGCTTTTGAACTAACTGGTATGGAAGAAGATGAAGGCCATAAATTTGGTCCTACTTCCATCCCTTCCCTCACAAACTCTTTTTTGTTGCTTATTTATTATCTATTTTCATCTTAGTCAGGTATGTAGTGACATTTGTAAAATTAATTAATATTTATTCTTGAGCATTGCCAGTCTAAACCCACCCAGACAAATGAGGAGGGTTGGTGTCAAAAGGGCATCCAACCGTCTAAAATTTTGTCATTTGTAATTACATGGATTTTTGTTTAGGATCCATGTCCCAAAGACTCTATGGGTATTAAGGTGGAAGAAGAAGAAGAAGAAGAAGAAGAAGGAGAAGAAGAATATGTCATGTAATTTTGATAGTTTGATAGTGGGAAGCTTTTCTCTCATCAACCATTTTTCAATAACAACTAATTACCCTTCATTGTGAAGTCAATCAAGTTGCTTAATGTGGTGCATTTCAGGATTTTATCTTCTGGCTAAAGTGGAAGAAGCGGCAGATAAACCAATTTACCATTGGGCCCACCACATTGTTAGCGGCCATACGCGGAAGCATTTATGTGCCCAGTGTTTTTTACGCTGTTGCTGGCCAGGACTATCGAGCCAGAAAGGTATATGTCATGTTGTAATATTATAACTAATTGGTTGAGCTTGATTGCTTCGTTGAATCAATATCTGAGTCTGCATAACAATTTTCACCTGCTCTTCTTAACAACTTTTTCACAATATTATTATGATGCATTTACGTATCCTGTTTTTAATCAATTTTATGCATGTGATGCAGGCGAAGTTTATTGGAGACCTGGAAAATATCATGGACGAGGGTGAGGCACGGACAACTTGAAGCAGAAAGCTTGAGCTGCAATTACACGGGTGTCCAGACAAATGAATCAAAATAGAAAAGAATTGTGGCGAGTAGATGATGACTGATGATAAAAAACATGTATATATGCACATCCATGATCCGTGATTTTGCTCTGACGAATTACGTGATCTGTACTATAATCCGACCACATTCAAGCCGACCGGCAAGTGTAACACTTTTTTTCCCAACCAAAATTATATCTGAAGCAAGTGTTGTAAATGTGTTAACTCAAGGGACTAGGGAAGAATGATACATCTTGTTAAAGCTTATACCTGGAATCCAATTGACTGTCACTGAAAGCATTCTTCACATATGCATGGTGTATGAATGTATGAAATTTCGTTTTTGGCAGAAATGAAATAAAATATAGACTGAGAATCCATTGTATGATGAGAAATTACAGAAAGCGCTCTTTCACAGTACTCAAATTGGGCACCTGTGGTTGCCAAGAAAGCTAATTTCAAACAAGGATGTTATGTTTGTATAGCTAATTTTTTCAAGATGAGCCTGACACAAAGGGGGGAAATGAAAATGAGAAAATACGTCTCTTTGTCCTAAATTTCTAAGATTAGCAGTTTAAATTTTTTTACAAAATACATAAAACTAATATGTGAACCTCACAACACGAGGTCTATAAAAAATAAAAATTTATAACTATTTAAAATGCAAATATTGACTAATCTAACTTAAACCACAGGCTACCCGGCCTCTATTTGAAATTTAAATTTAGCTAAAGTTAATGAAGAATTTAAAAATCTTAATTTAGTCAATTAATTCAAAATTTTAATTTAAACTTAAACATAAACATATAATAATCTAACACAAAATAACTCCATTTGAATATTTCTATAACCAAAGGGATTTGACAATTCAACATATATAATCTAACAGACTCCTAAAAAAACATAGCTCAACAGTTTTCAAATTTAACAAATTAAAAAACATTAATACTAACTAACAAGAGATTAAAAAAAAACCAGTTTCACTAACCAGCACACAAAGTAGCCGCAACTCCCAACCAGGAATTGGTGGGGAAAGGGTAGGGGCCATGTGGCTTCGAGATTGGGAGCTTTCATGGCGTCGCCTCGTCGAAGAAGAAGAAGGGCGACGACCATCGAGGAGCAATACCACATGAAGAATTCCCTACTCTAGTCATCAAAAATCCAATCTTTGGGTGGCTTCCCCACCCCCCCTCCCATGGCCAGGGTGGCGGCGGGCACCCGCGACCCCGCCGTCTTCTTCTTCGCCACTCTCCTCCTCTGGCTCGTTTCCGTCGTCTTCGAGATCGCCTTCAACTCTAGGTGGGAGTTCGTCTCCGTCATTGTCGGTTTCCTCTTCTACCAAACCGCCAACTTCCTCGTCCGCTCCGCTCTTTCCCGGGACCCCTTTTCCGTCAACGCCTGCGTTTCCTTGCTCCACGCCGCCGTCACCTCTTCTTCCGGTCTCTCCCTTCCATTCCAATTTATTTTTTTGTTATTTTTATCGATTCAATCCTGTTTTTCTTGTATCTATGTCGATTGTTGTGTTGTAGGGTTGTTGCTTTTTGTTCGTGTCGGTATAAAGTTGTGATCTTCGGTTTTCATTCTGGGTTTTGTGTGGGCGTCGTTAAATTTGTCTTGCCTTGCTCGTTTTGCTTCGTTTTTGTTATCGGAATGATTCATTATATGCTGCAAATTTTAATTTGATCTATGAAAAAAAATGAAGAGAAGAATATGGAAAATACTTTTACTTGCTATAAGAAGGCTCTTTTTTTTTCTTTTTTTCTCATTTTTAGTTTCACTTGTTGATTTTTTAGGCTGAATTTGTGTTGCAATCATATGTTTCGGATGTCTTTTACTTGCCAGGAATCTTTCAGGTTAACTTGCTGATTTCATTTTCTTACTGACGAAAATGGTAAAATATTGACCAAGATATGTAAAAGTAAACTCTTCTGGATGTTTGTATGGCTATTATTTATTTAAGATGCAATGCAAGGGTATTTCCATTTATAGTAGTTGGACAATTCGTGTGCACGATTTTTTGAAGAAAAATGTTCCTATTCAAGTTTGGCACCATCGTTTATAGAGCTTGCCGCATATGCACATAGTAATTCTTGCGGCAACTATATTGTGTAGCTTGTTTATCACACAATCAGCGTAGGCTTCTCAAACTAATTTCCAAAAAGAAAATTTTGTGATTTACCTTTCAGTTCGACTGAGCAAGGGAGTGCGGAAACTTTTGGAAAATATGAATAAAATGTGATGTTTATCATTGTTCCTTTGATTAAGCATTTCCAACATATGCAATTTTGCAGTGATCCTGGTTCTAGTCAATTAATGGAATAATAGTAATTTATCCAAAATGTTTGAGCACTCGCAGCTGGCTAGTGGCAATTGGTTTGGTTCCTATACAGTCTTGTGTTTCTTATGTGGGTACTTTGCATACGACCAACTGGATATGTTACGCTACCATTTATACAGCAGTTGGATTCCCTCCATACTTGTACGCCATTTGATTCTTTTGGTCTGTTTCACTCTTGCCTTATTCCGGAATGTCACCATCAACTATCTTGTTCTCACTCTTGTCTGCGAGGTATGTCTTTCCTTTTATTATTTTCCATCTTCTCTTGGCTCTACTCTTTTTTGCAATTCTCACACCATAAACACTAACTCTGATCTGATATTTGAAAATTTTGCTGATTTTTAAACACTTAACCCAGGTAAAAATATGAGTTTATTGACTTATCCCTTACATGTGAGGTCAAATATTAGCACATTCAAAAGAATCAAAACTAGTTTTCTGTGGTGCTTTGTGCATTCTACTCTCTCTAAAATTCATATAACCATTTTCATAGACAAAAAAATCATGTTGACCTTTTACTTGCAGGTGCATTCTATCTTTCTTCATGTTAGAAAGGTTAGGAGAATGGCTGGGGTTCGTGATGTGAAGAGCAAAATTGTGAGAGTAGAATGGGCATGGAACTGGTTGACCTTCATTTTCGCCAGATTTGGTTGTCACATTTTGATCACATACAAATTGCTCATTGACGCATCAAAATTTGAGAAGGGAGTTGAGCTCCCTTTGGCTTTGTTTGGCATGGTCGGAATGAACTTGCTCAATATCTTTCTTGGTTTGGATCTCTATTAAGCTTATAGAAGGGGAAAAAATCTGCCGAAGCCTGATGAATGACGAATGCTCACTGAACCCAAAAAGAAAAAAACAATTACACGAAATGAATGAATGAATTGTGAAGAATTGTTTCATCAAATTCTTTCTAGTAGATATTTTTTCAACAGTTTTGTATATGTTGTTGTATACAGGCTTACAGCTGTTGTAAAAAGTTTGAATTTTATAGAATTGCATTGTTGAAGAAATTTGGGAATTGCTATGTGGCATTTTGCATTTAGTCCATACTACTTGAAAAAGCATAAGTTCCATGTTTGATGTTAGGATCATTAGTGCTTGAAGCAAGCTAATCATGTTCCAGCTCGTTTACCAATCCAAAATGATCTTTACTCTTCCGTTTGTTAGCGTGTGGCGAATGTAATATTGTTGCTTAATTGCTTGTATAACTAAATAGTTCAAAAGATAATTATGTCAGTGTTTGCTTGTGACAGCAACTGTAAAATGAGAACAGGTCCTACCGGGATTCGAACCCAGGTCGCTGGATTCAAAGTCCAGAGTGCTAACCACTACACCATAGAACCGGCTGGTGGTGTAGTTTGTATAAAATCATAATGGTTTAGTAGGTCCTGACCGCAAAAAATGAAAATAAAACCATTCAAACAAACAATTAATAAAGTTTCCAATACACCGGATTAAGAAATTGTATCTATATCTAGTTATATAAATCTCAACTCAAATTTTGTATTTTCTATTTGCTCATACCATTGATATATCCATTCAAAGTACCAAGTTTCTGTACTCTATATTATGTGGGTGTTTCAACTATGACTTTTGGATGCAAAAAAATAATAACTTGTCCACATATAACAGCTTTCCGTCGTGTTTTGTTTATCAAAATCTGTACGTTTTGTCTCAAAAATAAACATCTAACCCCCTTTGCTCATCCTCATTGGAATATAAGCATCAGAACTAGAAACTTCATAAATCCGTGGATATACAAGTTTTGTCAGATCATGAATCTCTTCACTTGGTGGCCATTCAAGGGTCAAGCAACAAATCGTCTACACTCGCTAAAGACTTCAACTGGCGACCTAAGGAAGCAATTGTTCTCTGACACTGTGCAAGTTTCCTCGCAGCCACAGCAAATTCCTTCTCCTAAACAAGACATTATCAATTTCAACAAGTTAATTATAAGGTCTATCCTCAAGAATACCAGAAGGTTAGGCATAAATAACAGAAAAACTAAAAAATCTCATTCAGCTTTGGAGTCAATAATAGAAAAAAATTAGTAGAAAGCAGATTATTAAGTCCAACTGTGATACTCTGAACAAGATGAGTTCTCATTATTGGATTTTAAATTAATTATCACATAAACCCCAAAAATATAATGCATATATGAGAATGTAATATTAAAAATGCATACTTGCTTACACTTCAGCTCTCCATTTGAACTAAATGATTGATGTTTTAGAGATTCTTGATTTCTTATTGAAATCTCTTCCTCCAGGGTTTGACACCTAGCTTTGGCTTGAGCAAAGGAAGCTCTCTCTTGATTGATTTCCATCTCCAAACTCTTATTCTTATCTTTGATTTCTGTTAAGGAAGCTCTTTCCTGTTCAAAAATGACTTCCAAATTGGCACATCTGGACTCCATTTCCCCACATAAAAATTTGATTTGTGCATTCTCTGTTTCTAATTTTTCATTCATTTCTCTAATCTCTGCTAGTGATGCACTTAACTGTTGAACTTCCATCTCCAAATCTTTGCACCTAGTCCTTATCTCTGATGATAATTCCCTTTCTTTTTGCAGATCGGCTTTGAAATATTTACACTCATCTTCGAACTTCAATGCCAGTGCTTTTCTTTCATCAATTTCAACTTCCAATGATCTAATCCTTGCTCCCAGAGCATGAAGTTCAGTATCAGCCTTCTCAAGCCGAGTTTCTAACCCAATTTTTTTCTCATTGTCACTATTTGCTTTAGCTTCTGCAGCAAGCTTAGAATCATTTGCCAAATTTACCTCTGCCTGCAATTTCACCATCTCCTCTTCGGCTTTAATCAACTTCAATTTTGACCTCTCCAGATCTACCTTAATCTCTGATAAAGTTGTTTCCATTACTTCCTTTTCATGCACTTCCCTTGCTAAATCTTGTTCCAGTTTAGCAATCCTTCCAACCATTGACACCAATTCTGCTGTTAAACCAATGTTGTTTTGAGTTTGTGGTCGCTCAACAACAGATTTCTCGTCAAACTCGAGCGATCCATCTTCGGTCTCAGGTAAAGCTACCAGCTTCTCCATCTCTAAGAAATCATCTAATAGATCAACTTCTTTGCAGTTGGCCATCATATTCTTATGATTTGCTTTCTCATTCTTAAACTGGTCAAGTTCAGATATTAAAGCAGAAGCCCTTAAATCCAAGCAACTTACCTCACACTCGTTCAACTCTCCACTGCTTGTTTTCTGAATTTCAGAAACAATTTGATTAAACGGTTCCCCACTGTCTGACTGGCTATCGGTGAAAGATTCAACACACAAGGAAGAAACAGATTTGTGCTCAATAGCCAAAGTGGATGCCTTCTGAACCATTGCTCTTAGCTGCCGACATTGAGCGTCAAGCTTTGCCATCTTCTTTACACTCTCCAAGTGTTGTTTACTAGCGGATTCAGCTGCCTGGGTACTCAAGTCTCTTTCCAGAGTCCTAACCTCCAGCTCCTTCAACAGTATATGGAGTTCCTGCTTAACAGCAGAGTTTTCTTTCTCTAAGGTCTCAAGTTTATGTTTAAGATCAACATCCACTGGTGCAAAGGCTGTTTTCGTGCTTTCAAGCTTGCTTTGGAGTTCAAATATCTTAGTTTCAAGAGCAGATTTGGAAGTTTCAAATTCATCAGCTCTTTTGGACACAGCATCTTGCACCTTCTGCTCCTGCTCCTCCCTTGCTTGCCTGAGCTGCTTGAGGCATTCTTTCAAGGCCCCATCTAAATGTCCAACGCGTTCTTCAAGAGCCAAGTTCTTTTGGGAGGCAGCTTCAAGCTGCTTTCTCAATGTCGAAGCATCTTTTTCCACCTTTTCCCACCCTACACAAGAAATTAAAATATAGACCTGATCGATCATAGGCTGATGTTTTTTTGCAACTGAATCACACAGGCCAAATATCGAGTGAAAAAGGAATTATGAAGCAATTACCTGTAACAGCTTCTTCGGCAACTTTTGCATGTTGTCTAACCAAATCCTCCTTGGCTTTGATATTCAACAGAGCAGCTTGCAATTTTGCGGTTAAGTCTTTCATGCATTCATTGGGTACATCAGTCGACGGACTTGAAGAAATCTCAGGTGATTTATGACCATGTTTAGGGGATGCTCTTGATGGCTCCTGTTTTCTCAACCAAATAAATCAATAACACCAACATAGCACAAAGCATAACTTTCTTGTAATTTCGGTGTGCTATATTATTCACGATCAGAGGAGAATCAAGGAAGGCAGGGGATTAATAATACTTGTAAAATCCCAAATTTATAAGTGTTCACATCATCTTCTACCAACTGAATGAAAGACGTTTTCTTGTTCCCAAGGTAGGCAACGAATTTCCTAACAAAGATTGAGACACATGACCATGGCTCAAACATCTCGCTATATTTCACGTGGTATTGCCAGACAACAAATTGTATAATATCCTTGAATCCTACATTGACCATCACAAACTCTTAAAATCGTTGCATACTTTGTGTCATAATCTATATCAGAAGTTCACTTTATGCCCACTTGAAGATGTTAAAAACATTTCTATCCACTGGAGTTAAAGACAACCTATGAAGACAATTGCTGCTTAAACTATCCCAAGAAGCCAAACATACACAGGATCATCAAGCGTTTCGAATAGTAAGTACAGAAATGATCAACCCTCAGATAACATGCAGACTATGAAAAAGCCCCTTTAGCTACAAGTGAAAACAAACACCAATAAGAAAGAAGCAACATGCCTGATCATCGGAGAATCTTTCAGAATGAGATGAAAGCGATCCTGAACTTTCAGACTCGCCAGGGCTCTTCTCAGACGACTTGCGCCGCCATAGCCAACTTCTCCGGTCCATACCCACGCCAAACGTACCGATTCAGAAAGGTCTCAAAACTGCAACATCTACAAAAACATGAGCTTTTTTGGCTTTCCTCCCCTTCCTAGAACACTCGACCAAGAAAAGCTACCCCCTAAATAATCATACAACAAAAAAGTGATGCAAAAGTCTTTTCTTTCACTTCTTCCAAGCCACAACCACACTGAAAAGGACCTGCCTCTTACTCCACTTTTTGCTTGAAACACACCCAATACCCTCCCAACCCCCCAAAAAATTCCTTTGCTTTCGTATTAGAAACAACTTGAAGGTGATGAAGTAGGGAAAGATGACAAGATCAGAGAAGGCAGCAAAAATTGATTTTTATTACTGACATCCATTGATAAACATCAATGCAATACCTGGAGGAGAATGGAAGGGGGATGTGAAGGAGATATGGAAGCGCTTTTCAGCTTTTCTCCGGTGGGGTTGAGGAGGGCCATCATTTTCAAATGCTTCTCGCCATCTTCCCGCCCATTTACATCACCCTCGCTTCTCTTGGATGCTACTACCACTCAGTGAACAGCTGCCAACTCTGGTCTTATGATTCATCCATCTTCCATCACATTCACAATTACACACGCTCCTACTGTAAAATGTGAGTGCACCCATCCACCAAACAGATGTTGATTTACGCAAAGCTCCTAACAGTTGACTATCTGTTTTGTTCCCGACTCTTGGAACTCCGTAGCTCAAAAAAAAAACAAAATTTCCCGGTTGTGTTTGTGTCTATTCTTAACCATCAGTAGATAATTTGGCCGCTGATTCACAGTTTTCATTGATAAACGGATGAAAATATCACCATGCCATATCATTGTTTCCGCTTACAGGCTCGCTTGCAATATCATTGTCTTTCTTTCTATATATACATATATATATTCGAATTAGGCACCTTGCATTTGACAGTTCGAGAGACTTGGCACAGGCAACTGTTGTGAGGACCTCTTATTGAACAGATGGAAGACTTTACACCGACGAGTCACCGATCACCTTTTTGTCTCATTGTTTCCACATATTACGCGATTGACATATATATACCCCGTGACACAAACAATATTTGGAACGCGCATGACCTTATGATATTTGTCTTCTCTCATTTCCATCTTTGATTCCATTCTCATATAAGCGCATGTTTGTCTTTTTCTTCTGTTTTTTCTTGTAGAAGATGAAGTTGTTGCGCCAACTTGATGCATTCTAGGACAGAAATTACTGATTGAACTGGACCGGTTATAATTAAATTTTGATTTGGTTCAGTTGAGACCTTAGATAATTTTTTTAATGTGAAAATTTTTAGTTTAAAATAAAACCAAAATAAACTGAAAAATCGAAAAAAAAATCTTAACATTTATGTTTATGCGGGTTATTATTAATTTTTTTATTTGTTTACAATTTATTTGAGATATTGTATTTAATATCACCGTGCTGAATACTTTTGTGTTTGATTGTGACCGTTGAATAATGTTGTGACTTTATTTATTGTAAAAATAATGATTATTTTTAATATATTTAATAAGTTAAGTCTTGAATGAAATGAACCGAACTTAATCAAAATTTTTAATTCAATTTAATTTAGTATTGGAAAAAATTAAGATAACGTGTTGCCCGCCTCTCATCCTAGTGTCATACAACGTGAATCAGGGATATATATGTTGCACTAAGTCTGCAATGTCTCCTCAACTGCCAGGCTTATTTCTTGCACAAAAGTCCTGCAGAAAACTAGCATTATGTAGATTGAACACTTTGTTGGATGCATGAAGCAAACCATATCCTATGATGTTAAAGTCATGACAATAAGCAAACCAAATTAGTTTCCTGTAGACCCACAACGATCGAGATGGTGTGGATGGAAATTTACAAGCTTTCATACATACTCGTCGGCAACAACAATGCAGTTGGCTCCATCGTCTCCGTCGTCCTAGTTTACAAAAACTTTGATCAGATCCAATTAAGAGGACATAAGCTATGCAAACTGTTGATTATGAAGATGTCAACTTTCCGAAACTGTTTATAGAGGCAGATGAAGCTCCATTGATGAGCTTGATAATAGCTGCCTCACTCAAATAACATGAAGTAACATCGGCTTCACCGAGCCCACAGCATCCAATGGACCTGCTGATACAGTCCTTCAACAAAACTCCATAATTAAGTTTCAACTAATAAATAATTAACCATAGAGCACCAATATTTGCACAAAAGTAAAAGATACTCATAATCAATTGCACCGCTGTATATCGCCTTGGTTTTTAGTTTTTGTTTTTCCCTTCGAAGGTTTAAAACCCTATGAATAATTAAGCAGGTAGCCCATTTCGGTAGACTGTAATTGGGCTTTTCTGGGCAAGATGATCGTGATGAAAATTTGATTGAAAACCCCACCATCGATAAAGAAAATAAATTTTAAAAATGAATCTAAAATTTTTAATACACGAAGATGCTTCATTGGTAATCCCCAGGGAAAAAGTAAAATAACTTAAAGTAGACCCGTGAAAATATTATCCGCACAACATAAAAAACCATACTCCCTTAATTAATCAATGAGTTTTTTAAGAGAAAGGGGGAATTTTTTTGATAATGTTAGATAGTGAAAAAACCTGATTTAATTACCTAAAGAAAAATATTATGTATTATATTTAATGTCTTTGAATGAGATTGATTTATTTTTTATTTTTAAATCCTAGCCAACAATAGCTTGGAGAGCCACCTTTGACAAGAACTCGCTAGCATTTTAATTTTTAATTTTTTTTAAAAATGAGGCCAACAAGCAAGGACAGCTCGATCTAACTGCCTGAGGGTTGGAATAATCAGATTCAGTCATTGGAAATAAAATCTCCTTTTAATGGCCGGATTTGGTTTCCCCATGCTCCTTTGGGAGAGCCTAGTTGCTCTTATGGACTAGGTTTGTTTATATAAAATATCTATTATATCTATCTAATAATAAGGTTTTACGCCATGCGGATATTTAATAACAATGTCATGTGTTCTTATAAAATAGGAAAACTTATATATAAGAAAATTAAGAAAATAAAAACTAAGAAAATTAGGTGTTTTTTTATAAAATAGGAAAACCTATCTGTTATAGGAAAATGAGGGAAACAAAAAACTAGAAAAATTAGGTGTTCTAATAAAATTGGAAAACATATATATTATGCAAAAATTAGGAAAACTAAATAGGAAAGCCTATTATAGGAAAACAAAAACTAGGAAACTTAGGTGTTCTAATAAAATCCTATATATTATAAACAAAATTAGGAAAATTAGGTGTTTTAATAAAGTAAAATAAGAAAGCATAATATTATAGAAAAAATAGAAAACCTAAAACTATAAAAACTAGATGTTCTATTAAAGTAGGAAAGTCTAATATTATAGGAAAGGTAGAAAAATTAAAGCTAGTAAAATTAGGAGAATTAAAAAATAAAAATTAAAAATTAAGAGGAAAAAATCAAAACTAGAAAAATTATGTTTTAATAAAATAGGGAAGCTTACTATTATAGAAAAGTAGGAAAATTAGGTGTTCCAATAAAATATGAAAGCATAATATTATAGAAAAAGTAGAAAAACTAAATCTAAGATTTATAGGAAAACAAAAACTAAGAAAATTAAGTGTTCTAATAAAATAGAAAAGCCTATATATTATAGAAAAATTAGGAAAATTAGGTGTTTTAATAAAACAAGAAAACCTACTATTATTGAAAAATTAGAAAAACTAAAACTAGAAAAATTAGGTGTTCTAATAAAATAGGAAAGTCAAACATTATAGTGAAGTTAGAAAAAATAAAGCTAGAAAAATTAGGAGAATTAAAAATTAAAAATTAAAAATTAAGAGTTAAGAAGGAAAAAATTAAAACTAAAAAAATTATGTGTTCTAATAAAATATGAAAGCTTAGTATTGTAGAAAAAGTAGGAAAATTAGGTGTTTCACAAAATAGAAAAGCCTAATATTATAAGAAAAGTAGTAAAACTAAAGTTAGGAAAATTAGGAGAATTATAGGGAAAATAGGAAAACTAAAGCTAGGAAAATTAAGTGTTTTAATAAAATAAGAAAACTTAATATTATAAGAAAATTAAGAAAACTAAAACTAGAAAAATTAGGTGTTTTTATAAAATAGGAAAGCCTAATATGATAGGAAAACTAGAAAAATTAAAGCTATGAAAATTAGGATAATTAAAAATTAACATTTAAGAAATAAAAATTAAGAATAATTTAAAAGAAAAGAGTTTTTTCCCTTTAAATATGAACATATAAAATAAAGTAGTGACGAAGAGCCTTCACTGATAGTACTTGTGTAACGATGTTTTCTTTCATAAATTTCATAATTGTTTGTTACGAAAGTAATGTTAGAATATAGTTTAAAAGTATGAGATATTGTTGGATTGTGTGAACATACACATGCATTAACTATTTGATCATCACTTGAAAATTTGTAGCCGGCAAAAGCTTAGACAAATATATGATCAATTAATTAGGAAAATAGAACTAAACATATATAATTATGCCAACTAAATAGTGTAGTGGATTGCTATATATTCCTATATAAGAGAACAATACAAAAAAATAAGGATTTAATAAAGTTTCATGTATTCTCATATTTTAAAAAACCTATATATTATATTAAAACTAGAAAAACTCATATATTATAGTAAAAATAGGAAAACAAAATTGATTGTACTTTCCTCCATTGTTTTAAATATTAATACCAATTACCATCCATAGTTTGACAGTTCTACCTGAGTTTAACTACAATATAAAATTATAAATAAAATATTTTATTGAATATTTAAAATATATTTTTTCATCAATATTTTATTAAATATTAGTTAAAGTACAATGATTTTTAGCAAAGAATCAACATATGGATGGTTTAAAATGATATTAGTTAAATATTTTAGGTATGATTTAAAATTGTACAAAGACGTGGACAACACTGGATCTAAAGGCAATATGTGGTAAATTGATTACTTATGGACTGTGTGATACAATATTTAAAACTATAGTTTTATCTAAATAGATACAATTAAGAATTATAGGAAAACTAGGATTTATAACTAACACATGGTATATTTAATTTGATCGGTTGAACCGGGTTCATGACATTATAAAATTATAAATAAAATATTTCATTTTTTGATTTTATATATATATATATATATATATATATCACTAAATACATGTTGAATTGCCATGGTTTACAATAAAAAAACTAGCTTTTGTGAAAATTTTAGAACAAAAAAATAGGTACAATTAAAATAATACAAAGGTATAAATTGTATTGGATTTCACCGCAATGGACAATGTACCAAGTACAACTAGATAACATGATATATTAATAACAAAATTTAATTATATCTAAATATATACATATAATTACATTAAGTGGATCATTCAATGTATTGTCATTTGTTTTTATATAACAGGAAAGTATAGAAAAATTAGGATTTTTCTATAGTAAAACTATAAAATACTATGAATAATTTTAGTTTTCAGTAAGACATTATATGCAACATCTATATTTACTTTCTACACTTTAAAAAAATCACAATTTTGTAATAGAAAAAAACCTCAATACCTTAACCATCAATAATACAACCAACCATCAACAATTAATATGTTAAGTGAATATTTTAATATATTTGTATATAATAAGAAAACCTGTATATTTATTATAGTAAACCTAGATTAAATATATTGTATGTGTTCTCATATAAAAAAAGTATATTTATTATAAAAACTGTAAAAACAACACCTATATATACTATTGAAACTTCATTTTTTTTAAAGTAAAAAAAAGCCTCAACAATATAACCATCAACAACATAGCAATTATCATATCATATTTATATCCAAGGGTACATATGATATATGTTTTGACAAGCTAAACTGGGTTCAACCACATTATAAAATTATAAAAATATATATATTATTAAATATTTAAAATGTGTTTCTTTATCAATATTTCATTAAATGTTGATTAAAATAATGTTCCATACACTCTCCTATATATAATATGAAAGCATACATATTATAGTGAATTTAAGAAAACTAAGATTAACGGCAGTTTCATCCATGATTTTAAATATGAGGCTCATATCATACCCAATTTATAAATGGTGCAAGGTATGTTTGGTTTGACCGGTTAAATTGAATTCGACTACATTATAAAATTATAAATAAAATATTTTATTAAATATCTAAATATTTTTTATCGATATTTTATTAAATACGAATTAAAATATCATGATTACTAACAAAAAACTGATTTTGTTATAATTTTAGATTAAAAAAATAGGTACGATCTACAATTGTACAAAGTCATGAACTATATTGGATTTCAAAGTGGTATTAGGTAAATAGGGTACAATTGGAAGGCAGGACACAATATTTACAACTATAGTTTCATTTAAATACATATAATTATGTCAAGTTGAGAGTTTAATTCAATTGTCACGTATTCTCAAATAATAAGAATATATTTATATAAGAAAACTAAGATTTAATATATTGTCATGTGTTTTCATATAATATGAAAACACATCATAATCATTAAAAATATGACAATTATCATATCAAATTTATAGCTGGTGTATTTGTTTTTATCAGTCGAATCGGGTAATAAAATTATAAATAAAATGAATTATTTAATACTAAATATGTGTTTCTTTATGAATATTTTATTAGAGACTGATTAAAAGAATTCTATATGTTCTCATATAATAGGAAAGCCTATATATTAGAGTGACTCTAAAAAAACTAAGATAAATTGCAGTTTTATACATAAATTTAAATATCATATTAATTATCATACAGAATTTATACATGATACAAGGTCCATCTAGTTCGATCGATTGAACTAGGTTTGACTATATTATTAAATTAAAAATAGAATATTTTTATTAAATATTAAAAATGTATTTTTATCAATATTTTATTAAATACTGATTAAAATATGACGACTTTGAACAAAAAATTAGATTTTTATGAAAATTTTAGATCACAATAATAGGTATAATCTAAAATGGTACAAAATATAAAGCATGAACTGCACTAGATTTTAAAGCTACATGAGGTGCAGTTTTAGATTTTAGTATTTGGGAGTATGATGGTAAATATTATGAAGTAGAATTAGAAGAAGGAATCTAGAAAGTTTCATCAAGTTTCATGATTTTTTTAAAACCTCATAAAAAGAAAATGGATTAATTAGGTAGTTTTTTTGGTTTTTCTATTATTTTCTAGATTAACTGAGGTCATAAAGTTGTGAAAGTGGAACCTTTACGATAAAATTGGTAAATAAAAGATTAAATTGGTAAAAAAATATCATTTATGATTTGGTCTAGAAAAAACTTCTATTAGAGGTTGAAAATAACGGGCATATTGAAATAAGATATACAATTTAATAAAAATGTTAAGTAAAATAATTTAAATTTTATAAACCACCTTAAATAAATAACACAGCACACAACGCGAAGGTATCAACCTAGGTTTTTAAATAAGAGGGTAATCTTGCTATTATATTAAAATTTCCTCTTATTTGATAATTATATCTAATTTTACTTGGAATCAATTGATTTAATTAGGCTCGGCAAAATACCTAGTTAAAAAATGTATAATAGGATGTTTGGCTGCATTTTTTTGAGCTTACTTATTGTGTAAAACCCGTGATTCGAGTCAGGGTTTTACGTTACCGAACCAGTCGGTTCGATCGTTGGTTCGAGTCGAGTCGGTTTCATGAATCGCGTGCTGAGTCGAGACCAGCCGTGAGTTATGAGCGATGAGAGTCAGGTGTACCTGAATATATGATGATAACGTCGAGAAGATGGTGAGATACGAGTTATCTGAATATATGAAAGTATGCAGTATTTTTTTCTTTTTATATGTTTGATCGTAGAAATAATTTTAGGGCCGAATGACGAATTAGGACGCGTTGGATTATATTCGGGTGGGTTATTAGTTATAGAGCATGCCATTTGGATGTTGTTGTGTTTGTTTTATTTTATGTGATTTTTCCATATTTTTCTAGATTTTTTTAGAATTTATTACGAACTAGTTATTATTTTGACTCGAGTCGGAATCGAGTCAATACTTATTTACGAAATTGCCACTCGTCACGCTTTTCTTCTTCCCCGACCATTCTCACCCCAAACCCTCGCCGCCGTCGCTGTGTGTCGCCGCCGCCGCCACTGCCGACGCCGTGCTGCCGCCGATCGACGCCGCCCTGCCCCGCCTTGCTGTCGCCGTGCCGCCCCGACCAACCCCGGCCACCGTCGCGCCGCCACGACGCCGGAATCGCCCCACGAAGCCGCCTCGGTCGTCGCCACTCCGGGCCGGATTCCGCCGCCGTCCGGGCCGCTCCGCCGCCGGTGTGACCCTGACGAGCACCCCCTCGACGTCGCCGACGTTTCCCCCACCATCCCGACCGCCGTCGAGGCCGGCCGGAGCCCCGATTGGAGAACGCCGCCGCCGCCGCCCGTTTTCAACGTCGCCGCCGACGGCCATCGCGGCCTCGGTTGCTCTGTTTGACACCGCCATCGGACCAAGCTCGTCGAGCTGGTGCCGATAGACCCCTTGATTGCCCCGTCCCGAATCGTCGCCGGAAAACCGTCGGAATCCGCCGGAAAACCGCCGATACTCGCCGGAAAACCGCCGGAACCGCCGGAAAATTGGATTCGAGGGAAGTCCGCCGGATCATCCGCCGAACGCACCCGGTCCAATCTGATCGGACTTCGGACGCCGCTAGGTGCCGAATTCGAGTTTCGAGCCGCGAAACGGAAACCCTAGCCGTCGCCGATTTTCGACGACGCGAGGTATAATTTATTTTAACTTAATTATTTGAAAGTATTGATTATTAGAATTTGCATGTTATGATTGATGAATTGTGCATTGTAATTACTTATATAAATGTGGATTTAATTTAGAATAAAATATGAAATTTGTGGAATTGTGTGGTGTTAAAAATAGAAGTTATGAAACTAATTAGGGTTATTAAGTAATAATCATGATCTAATGTAAACTAACCTAAGTAGACTTGTTAGAATTGATATAGGTTGATGTGTGACGGTTGATGTGTGATTGTGTTGATTGTGCGTGCATGGTATAGGATATGTGATTCATCATGCGGGCGTTAGTTTTTAGCTTGATTGTGTAGGTACGGTGTAGGAGCTCGCCGCCTAGGCGCGTGGACCCGTTTGGAGCTTCTACCAGGTCCGTTTAGGACTCGTTCTCTGATTTACGCTACTCTCTTGTGTATTTGATTTATTATGTGCAGGACGAGTTAAGTGGCGTTTTATCGGATCCCACTTAACTCGGGCCATTTAGCCAACAGTTCTTTTCCGGATTAATAACCCTCGAGGATGAGATCCCTCGAGTTTGTTTTCGAACTTCAGATCCAGCTCACGTTGCCTTCGGGCCTATTGTATAAATCCCAACCCAGACCTATATATATGTATAGTTTTCGTGTTTTGGTGAGAGACTGAATGAGGGAAATCCGACTACCGTGCTACGCGAGCGGGCACGTGTGTGTCGACAGTGGGCTCTGGAATGGTGTGCGGGCCGTTTCATTCCCGAGGGATCCTGACAACTCCACCTTTGAGTTCCTCAAACCCGGAGAAGTGTGGAGGTTCACGGGTACTGCATTGCAGCGCATGTCTAGACTTGTGGTTTCAAAGGGTACTGAAGGCGACTGCCTGAGAGTACTCGGCCTTCGTGCTCAAGGCCAGGAGTAATATGGAAGGTGCAGAGGGCGGATAGGAACGAGATTTGACGCGAGAAGCAATAGAGAAATGGCCGAGGCATGAGAATGTGAAAGATAGGGGGACGCTGTCGACCCGATGGCGACGGCTCCCGTATGTGCCCTGATGAGAGTTCTTGAGGAAGTATATGGTTTTCATTCAACAGGAGAGTTTGCTCTCCTGTGCCAGTTTGATATTAGTTATTTTCCGGGCCGGTAACACTCGTTACTGACGGTTTTTCTATATATATGTAGGTGAGGAATGCGAGCGATGAAAGCTGTCGGGACTGCGGAGGAGCAGCACGGAACCGCGCACACATGTACCTGCCGCGTGTAACGTATGTATATGATGGTGTGTTATTGTTATGTAAATGATAATTTTGATGTGTTTGCTTGAGATAAATTGCTTGTTATGAAATGAACTGGATAAATATGAATGAGTAGGGAGCCTTGGAGTTCAGACTCGGCTCAGGTAAAAACGAATGAGATAATGGTTGAATGTCATGGTAGATTAGTATGTGTTACCGTATTTTTATAAAATAGTATATATTTTCTTTTGGTTTTTCATTTATTATTTTGTCTTGTCTTTGCTTGTACATCATAGCATGCATGTAGGACTACGTTAGAACCCACGCATCCCATCCATGCATTTCATGTTTGCATCTCCATCTTGAGACACCGAGGGCAGATCCGGGTCGGCTTAACCGAACCCAGTAGATTAGCGAACGGTTCGGTCGCCGGTGACATTTCCGGGTCGGTTCACGGGTGAGCCGAAACGGGGTGTTACATATTGTCAATGTACAAAGTGACAAAGAAAACAAATATAAAATGTTTTATAAAGTGGTAGAGGTTGCTTTCAAAAAACATCATAAAATGTTAGAAAAAAAATGTGGGTTGAGCCTTATTTATTTTTTTCTAGTGCTTATCCCTCTCATTCTCCCCTACCAAACATATTTTTATCACCTCTTACCGTTTTTTTTATAATTTTAATGCTTTAAAAAGATTAACAAAATTTTATAGAGATTCTATATAAAAATTTATATTACAACCAAATGGCCTATAACTTGTTTTCTGTAAAAATCGGTCAAATCAATTTTATAAGAATGAAAATCAAACCTACTAAGCAGTGACTCCTTATTAGGGCGACAAGTAGTAAAACTACGATGCAGTCAAAAATATTTACCATTATCATTTATACTTTCTTAACTATTTATTATTATTGTACCGTTACTATTTTTTTATTATCTCTTATTATTAACTTTTGATAGTTTTCACCACCAATAAATAATTAATAATTGGTAAATTTTGATTTAGTTCTATAAGTGGTTTGCAACATAAAACCAATGTCAAGAACACATAACTCTCCCATATATTTATATAAAATTAATATTTAAAAAGACATAATAATATACAATTTTATTTAAATATATGAATAATAATATTTTTTATTAATATAAATAAATAATACTAAATTTTTACCACAAAAAACAAACAAATAATTTTAATAAAACGGTAAATTGATAAAATTGTTAGTTGAATTTATTATTTTCTACTGTTTTTTAATAATAAAAATAAAATGCACCTTTTATTTAAATTCAATTTGAAAATATCTAAACGGATAAACCGGCGGACCACTTAACCACGCTGCAGCCCGACTCGCCACCTCCTTCCCAATCTGTCGTCGGCCATTCGAATCAGGCCAACCACCGACGCACTCCGACCAGCGGCCTCCCCCGACCACCGTCCCCTCTAACCTCCGACCACCGGCCTCGGCAAACCTCTGACCATCCCTCTCTACCCTCCGACCACTGGCCTCCTCTAAACACCGCCCATCCTCCCAATTTCTGACCATCGGTGGCCCCTCCTCCAACCTCCGACCACCAGTCCCGCCTGAAGAGCGCCCCCTCTAGCCAGTGTTACTCTCCGAGCATCCCGACCATTGCCGCAGTGCTACGCCTACCATCCTCCACCGCTACCGTGCTTCTCTCCATAGCCGTCTGATCATCACAACATCTTCCTTCTTCCCCTCCTCTTGGTCAGTCCTCTTTTGTTGTTAAAGCTTCCTTTTTTTTTTGGTTATGCAGCATGGATTTTAATCTTTTTAACTCAATTCGTTACATTATCTGATTACCAAAATTTGGTACATGTTGTAAGATCAAATTCTTTTAATCATATTATGCTTGAAAAGCATGTTTTATTTAGCTCCTTTTTGTTGTTGGTTTATGAATTGTAAGTTAATTATGATTTTGGTTTGTAAATCTTAGTGATTGAATGTGTACCGTGATTCCTTGCTACCATTTAAGTGGTACTTACTAATGTTTTTAACATGTTCTTTCATTTCTAAATTGTTTAAGTGGTACTTACTAATTTTTTTAACATGTTCTTTCATTTCTAAATTTTTTAAGTGGTACTTACTAATGTTTTTCTCTATCTAAAAACTTGTTTAGTGACACAATTCAATTGTTCTTTGCTTCCATTTATAAATTTGGTTTAAGTTTGCAAAGTTTGGATTTTGTTTTTACTTACTTCATTTTGGTACTTTGCCACAAACATATGTATTTTGTTCTTTGTAAATTGCTCACAGTGATTATCTTTTGTGTTGTATGTAAGCTTTAAATTTGTGGACTTGTATTGATAATTGAGATTGAGCCCACATTTTGTGATGATATTTTGTTATTCAAGCTTATTTATGTTGGGTGTTGTCAAATTGTTAATAAGTTATATGCATATTTGTTATATTTAATATTACATATATCAAATGTTTATTATTTAAGACGGATTTGAACCGATTCAACTGAACTAATTCTTTTCCAATTTTTTGATGAACTGGTCTGATTTAGTGACTCTCACTTTGACCGATTCAGACGCTTATTCTAATTTTTGCAACTATGGAATAAATAACAAGACAATACCGAATACGATAGATAAGTGACAAGTACTGAGCCACAAATTGTAGATCACCCTAAGCCTTTTCTCTTACCATTTCTACATTTAATAAAAACTATCATAAACTATATGTGTGGAAGTTGTGCAAGATCGCAGCAAGTAAAATTTAATGCAACCAACATGAGCTATGCTGAACAAAGTGTGTAGCTACAACATGTATTTGGGTGGCTTATGTTGGATTTATGAATATTTTTTCATGCTGAGATCTTGGTGAGATCTTACGCCAAAATGAAATGTGTGGGAACGTCTTGCTAAAGTGGGAAAATCTTCCGGATCTGCAGCATATGGTTTTGTAATAATTACGCATAGCACATATGTGTCCTACTTAAGTAGGAATTGCATGTTTTATACGGATACCCATACCCCTTATTCCAACATAGTTATCCATGTCAAACATTTCATTATGAGAATTTAATTTTTAATAGGTTATGCTGTTTTTGTGATAGTTTTTAGTAAATGGAGAAGTGGTAATAGAAAACACTTGAGTGATCTACATTTTTTGGCTCAGTACTTCATCACTTATCTATCATATTTGGTATTGTCTTGTTATTTATTCTTATTCTCCTTGATTTAATCCAGTGCTGTAAGTTGAATAAGATTACTGTCTGTCATTAGTATACAATGCCCATAAGTAGCATTGCAGTGTTGCATTTAGCGGTATCCTTACTCTCTCTCTTTTGCCGTTGTTTTAAGGTAACTATGGACGGTTTCTCTGTTGTCTTCTTCACAATCTTTGTCTGGATATTTTCTCTGTGCATTGCTTTTGTTGGTGCACACAGGACACCCAAATTTTCTGTGTTGTCTAGTGGTGAGTAACAAGCTCTCTTAAATTGGTCTTCTCATTGTTGGTAGTTCATTTCTCCTCTTCAATAGTACATTGAGCATTTCTTGCAGGAAAACGAAATGTCTTGCTTGTTATTGCTCATCCTGATGATGAATCAATGTAAGCTTTTTTCCTGTTTGTATTCATTCTTCAGTTATATGCTGTTTGTTGAACTTTTTTCTTTTTATCAATTCTTTAGGTTCCAAATGCTTTGTCCCATAATGAACAGGAAATCCACTTAATAATATGCTGTATGATATTACTCATATGGTCATACCACATATTCTATATTATTCACTCCCTCTTCCCTTTATGTGATGATGTGAAATTGCATAATTTTATCTGAACTTCATTCTCATGAATCTTCTTTGAGCTTGTTTAAACCACCTTGATTGGTCATCTTTAGAATTTAGATTTGATGTGTTTTTGATTGAACTCTCTATTTTTTCTCATTCATGTGAATTGTCCTTGCTTTTTGGGTATTCTGCCTAGCGTTATATTTTGGATTTTGCTGGTAAATTATCTCTTTTGAGAATTTGTTATTTGATAATGTAATTTTGTAATGTTGTAATCAATATTTAGAATCTATTTGTTGTTGTATGAAGATTGTTGGGTTAAGGTTGCAATTTTTTATTTTAAAGATGTTGAGTTAAGTATTTGGAACTTAGGTTTGGATTATAGTGGATTGGATATCTGCTCCATGAACAGGTGTATATGGATCATTATGGGAGTATTTCAAGCTCTATATGTTTGATCTCCTTGTTTAATTTGTTAAAATTTGATCTTGTCATTTTCTTTAAGTGTAAATGATGTTCGTCTTGTTAGTGGCAACAATCCCTTGATTGTATGCTCTCTATGTCAAGAATCATTTGCGCTCTTTCGAGGAATTCATTTAAGTTTGTTTGACGTTTGTTGCATGTTTTATTAATTCTTCTTCTTCTTCTTCTTTTTCTTCTTCACCTAATACCCAAAGAGTGTCGAGGGCATGGACTCTAAATTAGGATTTATGCAATTACAAATGACAAAATTTTTAATGGTCTGATGCTCTTTCTGACACCAACCCTCTCCTTTATCCGGGTTTGGGACCGGCAATAGCTTTTTTATTAATATTATCCTAAAATATGCCATTATGGGCTTTATGTCGTTTATGTTTTCTATGTGTAACCCTGAATTTTTTAAAATTGTATAGTCTCTGCCACAACATGTTTATGGTGATTTGGTTGATTCTGTTGAAATGTGATAACCATTTTATTTTCTTTTCTCAATATTATGTGTCTTGTAGGTTTTTCTCTCCTACTATTCTACATCTAATTACGGAGGGCCATAAAGTTCATATTTTGTGCATATCAACAGGTTAAACACATAACTGATAAATGATCATCAATATTTATTGTCTTATCTTTTCCAAGTTCACATTTGGAAGCTAAATTTTTTGAAAAAATTGAAAATTTGAGCTTAGAGCTTATTTAATTATGATGTGACTGCAAAAATAATAAACTTAATGAGCACAAACTGGCCTGCAAAGATTATTCCTGCTCACTCTTGAAAGTTTTGTGATTAGGTAGGTTTGTCATCATGTTGTGTTTTTTAACATTTACCACCAAACAACTTCACTAGTACACAACACAATCTTCTTGATTAGGATCCTTAATTTTATGATTGTTTCATTTTTCTTTCATAGGTAATGCTGATGGAGAGGGAAGTGTGAGAAGGGATGAGCTATATAAAGCATGTTCTATCCTTCAGGTTAGGTGTTTTACTTATGAGATGTTAAGTTAACGAGTCTAATAATCAAATATTCTAAATAATTTTCTTTTGGCAGGTTCCTTTTCAAAATGTGAAAGTCTTAGATCACCCTGATTTACAGGTAGCTTTTTCTTACAGAGTATAAATGTCTGTTTTTCAAAGTATTGCCTCACTTCCCTGGGATTAGGATGGTTTTAGTGAAGTATGGAGCCATCAGTTGCTTGTGAAGATTTTAGAAGATGAAATTATCTCGTGTGATGTTGACCTGGTATTATTCTTTTGAATTGACCTCTCTTTTTCTGTTCTTCAGTTGTTTATAGAATTATGGATTACTTTTTGGCAGCTAATTACTTTTGACAAGTATGGAGTATCTCATCATCCAAACCATTGTGATGTGCATCATGGAATATGGTTAGACAATTTTTTCTTTAACTACTTGTTTTAGTCTTGGTAATATTGTCTTAACGGTAAAAATTATTTTTTGAATTTTCTTCCTTCACACTTATGTCTTCTGATGAATGGTGCATCCATGCCATTGAATTTTATTATCTGTGTTCACTGCAAAAGCTGGTATTTGGTAATGAGAAATTGAGTTGGGGACAGAGAAATTCAGAGCGTTTTTCAGGAGATACTCATTAGAAAGCCAGTGGAGACAACACTCCTGTAATAGTTATACTAGAGTCCAACTCAATATGATGTGTGAACTTCTCCATTTGACTATTAAAAAATACTATGAAACATGTACATTTTGAAAGGGTAGGGACTTATGCTCTTTGAAGAGGGGCCACTCTCAACTTGGGCTGGAAATTTGTAATCTTCCACCTTTCTTGTGTTTTTCTATCCTTCTGTTCTCACTTAATGGACTTCCCATAAGCATTGCAGCTGATACTGAGTGTAAATGGGGAAGAATTAGTTAATTAGTGAATGATAGTGCGAAAATTATTGTGTGGAATGAACATATCCAAGAATGCAATATCATTTATGCTCTGATTCTTCAATGACTGCTTGCGCTTACACTTATTTTTAACTCTTGAACAATAAAAAAGGTGTTGTTATTCTTTAATGAATTAGGATGTTATATCACAGTGATCTTTGCAAAATTGGTGATATAAGCTTATTTTTCATCTTGATGTTTCTATTTAATTTTCTTCATGTAGTTTGTGCATAGTTTGTTTGCTATGTTCTATGCCTTTGGTTTCTTATGTTGATGGGTGGAGTGATTTTTTCTGTGACGGATTCTCTAACAGCATGCTGTTACGTGGAAAACTAAGAAGCATCGAAGCTTGGGAACTTGTATGTAATTTCTTCTAGATTGTCTATTTTTGTTTAGGTTTTATGATGTAGCATACAGCAAACTACTTGTTTGTACTATTATTTTATATTAGATTAACTATAAATGCATTGCTTGTTTACTTGTTTTGATTCCTATGAACATTCCTTCTGTATGGAGACTGTCGGCTGTTTCTGAAAGTTAAGTATAGTGTAATTATTTATGCCTCTGAGTTACTATACTTAAGGAGTGTGATGGTTGTATTCTATGAATCTTTTGTTGCACGGCCTCATGGTACTTCAGTAATCCACATGTGTGATATATTTGCAGGTGAGTACTAACATTTTGCAGCAAGTATAGCGGACCAGTGGACATTTGGTTCTCATATCTTGGGATTCATTGTCATGGAAGACAGCAGCTGTGTTGCCTGGTGAATAATTTTCCCAATAAAAGTTTTGTTGCAATGGCACAGCATGCAAGCCAATGGATTTGGTATGTCAACCTCTATTTCAAAAGATAATAATCACGAAAAATAGGTCATTTCCTTCATTCAAATTTATGCAGGTTCGGAAGTTATTTGTGACATTTTCCAGTTACACCTATGTAAACACACTGAGGAGGATACATGTAAAATGACATACATCAATGAGTTTATCAGGTAGAGTATTTCTCTTTATGCCTGTTTATTTTTATTTTGAAAAGTGATTTCCTTTATCTTGTCCTAGTTTATATGGTGATGTAACTGTTGTTGAATGTCATGTGCTAGCTTTAAGTAAAAAATTTATCTCAATCTGATTCTGTATTTTGCAGGCAGATGACACTTAAGTGGTAGATTGGCAAGTGTATTGGAAAATTTTTATTGGTGGACTAAGAGGTGTGGCTATTTTAACTTCTGAACTTTTCCGGTTTTCTGTATCTAATGGTCCTTGAGTTGGCTAGTTTTATTTTCATTTCTAAGGCAGCTTTAATTGTCACTGTATTCGAATACTTTTGACGAAGTTGCACTTTAATAACTGTAAATATAATTTCTGCATAAAATTTTGTTCCACATTGGTCCATCCTTAGCTTTTACGAGTGTTATTGCTTGGTCTGTGGTTTCAAGTCTCGAGATTCTGTCACTGTTCTAATAACCCTTTTGTTCTGTTGATCAAATGATTTATACTTTCCAGGGGACTGATATCCACAGCTAGTGATAATTTCGGTAATGTAATGTGTTTACAACCTTTTTAATATATCTAACGTGTTATGGAGAGGAAAATTTGTCTACATGTTGCAACTTGTACGTAGCATTATCCCCTTATTTGTTGTTTCATTTCTGATATTCATGATCCTCATTATCTTGATTAAATTTACAGCTAGTTCTCTTCCTTGTTATTATGGGTTGATGTAAGTAATGGAAACAGAGGAAGGACGATAATGGTACTACTCTTTAACTATTCCTACCATGTATCACAGCATGCAAATACATGGTTGACGGGTTTAAGATGGTAGTGGTCGTCTAACTGTATGAAAGTAATGGAAACAGAGGAAGGAAGATAATAGTACTCGCTTTTACTATTCCTACCATGTATCGCAACATGCGAATACATGGTTGAGGGGATTTAAGATGGTGGTGGTCGTCTAAGTGGTTGAAAAGGTGAACTGAATTTGATTAAGAAAAAACTAAGCTGGCTTAGCCATGGAACTGAATTGAATATTTTAGCTGTATCTAATGTTTTGTGGAAAATAGAAAGAGTACTAGGAATCAGGCTGATTCCCGGGGCAATTGATCTACTCAAGTTTGGTTCAATTATTATATATATATTTTAAAAAATACCGATAACAGATATTTGGTGTTTGACTTACTGAATCTTGAGCTCTTGTTTGGTGTCAAACTCGTTGGCTGGTAATAGGGGGCATCCGGGTCATGTGGTGAGTCTTCCATGGCCACATGAAGCGGACTTGTAGGAAACCGATCTTGACGCTTCAACCATGTGCTTATCCATGTGTAACCCGCCAACACCGCTTATTAGATCACTCTGGTTATAGATGCTGGGTGTTCAATGTAATATGCCCTTGTAGCTTTCTTTATGGACTCCCCTTCTATATGCAGGACCAAGGCACGGAGCAAATGCCAAGCAGCCAGCTAGGGAATGCCAAAGCAACGTGGAATTGGTTATTTGGAAAAATAACTTTATTGTCAATAGTTGTTGTTTGGAAACCTACAGCTCGAAAGTGGTACCTTTCGGTTTCTTTATCACTTGGCACGACTTGCTTCATGTTCCTTACGGCCGCTTACTCTTCTCGCAACAAGTGATTCATTTGAGTGCAATCTCGCAGTTCATTGACCAAATATGATACCGTCCAAATCTTAAATCTACCACTCTCGACTCATTATACGCTGTTCTCACTTAGAACAGGTTTCGCTTTGTGGGGCCGACTCCTATATGAGCAAACATGAACCTCTTTTCAATATGAGTAGCTCCATCTCTTTGCCAGTCTTCACCTAGGGTGGCGTGACTTGACGTGGCTCCCATCAAGCAGAATGGGTCGAGCTGATTATTGATGTTCTTGACCTGCAATGTGAACATGGAATTACCTGTTGTGTGTGATAACATCTAATGCCCGGAGAAGAACATGGAGGAGAACACATGGACCACTTGGAGAGCCCTCGTCTCTCTTTGACATGCTTTCTGCCGTGGTAAATTAGTAACGGTCGAGGTGCAAGAAACCAAAGATAGCCGACGTAGCTTAATTCATGACCTTATCCTTTGATTCATACCCTTCATCGTTCGATGGGGACTTTGCAGTCGAATGCCGATGAACTTGCCTGCACACCGTACCTTGACTGGTAATGTCCCAAGATCGGCCTCATACGATTGGTTATCTTTTTTTGAAGTATGTATTGTTGTATAGGAACGGTTGTAGAGTTGATCGATGACGCAAATAGGAGCCGGTCTGCCCATGCAGTCAACCAGTGATGACAGACGTCAATGCGATGTTACGTTTCATCTCATTTTCCTTGAAATGGAGAGCTGATTGCCAAGTAATTTCGTATGTAGTATACACAATCGCTAACTGTCTCCTCGTGACACATGTGGTCATCAAAATCGGACTTTGGTAGACGAATGCACCTCAACCAGGTAAGTTGATAATAATTAATATTTTTTAAAAAATATCTCGAAGTCAGTCTTTACGTTCTCATTCATTCCGGTTCATCTTGTCAATCGAACATGCGCCACAGCTCACTAAATAACCAAAAATTCTGCCCGTCATTTTTCGTATGGAGTCTGGATGACTTTGACATGCATGCATTGAAATTATGACATATTGCCCCTCTATTTATTTTGGTGTTCAAATTACGCTGTCCGTTAATTGGACCGATCATTAAAAAGGCTCAAGTATGTACAAGGACGCATGAAAATAGCTTGGAAAGAAAATGACACATTAAAATATCTAACCCCAGTTTTTCCTACGTCGGACTAATTACTACCCCAACGGCCAAACAAAGCGGCGCCTAGCAGTCCAGATATGTGTCCTGTTCCAGGCTGAGTTCCTGGATTAAACTTTGTACCAACTTGTCTGTCACATATGTCCCTTCTATCATCGTGTCCCATGTACACATATATTCATAAAAAAAGAAATTTACGGTGACAAAATATCTATTAGAAAAGTAATAAAGGTTATAAAATATGCATCGATATAATATTATATGAAGTTCGCATTGATCTTAATACGTACTGGGAAGTAACTGAAGTGAGATACTATTTTAATCCAAACCACTATGAGCCATTGATTACCATGGGAGCCTAAGCTGCCTCTTTATTATAGTCTAATAAAGACTCTATCCAGGGCAGCTAATTTACAATACAAGACACTAAGACAAAGTTGATAATGAAGATTAGCTTTTCAATTAAATAAATCAAAATAACTTAGCAAGAGGACATCCCCATAATCAGGAAAAAAAGAAAAGATGATCTTTCTCTTTCCCTCCCTTCTCTTCCCTCTGCTGTTATAGCCAAAGACAAGAAGAAGAAGGCGCCCATCTCACCATTACCGTCACCATCGCCACTGTGCAAAAGCATCAATCTTTCTGCAACACTTTTCTCCGTTCCTTCCTCCCCAAGCAGATTCCAACCCACAAGCTTGACCTCCATCCCGTCCCCCATCCCAGCATTAGTCCCACAAGTCACACAGCACAACCGTTGCACTCTGCTTGCGCAATCTCTACCCTTACTTGCGGGGCTTGCTTATTGGGCGGCGGTTGATGGGATCGAAGCAGCAGCAGGAGGTGCCGAGCATGGAAAGACGCGGCTTTTAGCATCCCCACCCACGTGCACACGCCATTATTCTATTGCTCGCAAGTTCATCTTCCCTCCTACTACTTATACCCCTCGAACATTCCTAAAGCTTCCATCTCTGATCGTTTCCTGCTTGTTTGGAGTCTCGGGCTTGTGCTCTTCTCAGATCCGGATTGGAGGTAATCGCTTGCTTCTTTTGTTGGAGTATGTGAAAGAGGTGGCGAAGAGTTTTTGTGATATTGGTGAGCTTCGTTGTAGGGTGGAGAAGGAGGTGGGAAGATGGAGAAGTACGAGCTGGTGAAGGATATCGGGTCGGGGAATTTTGGTGTCGCGAGGCTCATGCGCAACAAGGAGACGAAGGAGCTCGTCGCCATGAAGTGTATAGAGCGTGGACGCAAGGTTTCAAATCTGTCTGATTTGATTGATAATTTGGTTCATCTTACTTAAAAACAATGATAGAAGATGAAAGCTAAAGTTGTGGATTGAAGAAGGCTCAGTTTTGTTTTGGTCTTGTTGATGTTTTAGATTAACGAGAATGTGGCGAGGGAGATAATCAACCACCGATCGCTTCGTCATCCAAACATCATACGGTTTAAAGAGGTTTTTTCTTTTGACTGTTGTGTATATGTCCTTCTAATACCTCTCAATTAATTTCAATTTCGTACTGGATGCTGTATAGTTGTCTTTATTTTTTCAAGCTATTGCTTTAACTTTATATGGGGAAGCTTTAGCTTTTTAATTTAAATCTCAGGTGGTTTTGACACCCACCCATCTAGCAATTGTTATGGAATATGCTGCAGGAGGAGAACTCTTTGAGAGGATATGCAAAGCTGGGAGATGCAGTGAAGACGAGGTTGCCAAAAGATTTACTACTTTATTTTTTATATAAGAGCAAAGGTAAACTTGCGCAAAAATTTGTTGTGTAATTGTTTTTTTTCTAGGCAAGGTATTTCTTCCAGCAGCTTATTTCTGGTGTCAGTTATTGCCATTCAATGGTACTGATTAGCAAACTCTCGTGAGCCTTGTATTTTACTTTCTGGTGTTATTTAAGCATATTATGATTTATTTGCTGGTTCCTTTGCTTGCAGCAAATTTGCCACCGAGATTTAAAGTTGGAGAACACTTTGTTGGATGGAAGCCCTGCTCCTCGTTTGAAAATTTGTGATTTTGGATACTCTAAGGTTGGATTGGGTGGCGTGGATTTAATTAATTCATGTAGTGATGACATTGAAATCAAACTTATTGTCTATCTGTATAACTTTCCAGTCGTCACTGCTACATTCCAGACCCAAATCAGCTGTTGGTACTCCAGCATATATTGCACCTGAGGTTCTCTCCCGCCGAGAATATGATGGCAAGGTACTCGTCGTTGTCTTCAATTGTTTAAAAGATGAAGGCTTTTGATTCTACCAGATATCTCGAGAAGAATGGACAGGCTTTTTGCCTCATACCTCTCTGAATCTGGATTCTCAAATGCATGCCCGTCAGTATATTTAGTTAGGCAAGATTAACACTGAAATAATTTAAAACTTTTGGTATGGCATGGCCTCATTTATTCTCGTTTGCCGAGGAGGGAATGCTCTCATTATTCCTGTATAAAGGTTTTATTTGCGCGAAATGCATATTTATGCCATATCTCATATGCAGTCTTAGCAAGAATTTTCGATGCTGCAGTATGCATTCTATTATTGAGCAGCAGAAAAACAACTGATATCACAATAGGGTCAAAATTGTCTGTGTTATTATGTACTTATTGCCTTGTTTTTTATATATTTTGACTGTTATATTCACCAAATAGTTGTTAAAAAGTGTCTCTTTGAGGACATGCATTAGAAAAAAATGTTCAAAGTATGTTCACTCAAGTTCACATCGGTTTCTAATTAGGTTACTTGTCAAAGCAATTTGCATATTCAAATTCTTGTTGGTGCATCATTCTTTGGACAGGCAGAGAAACAATCGTTATATGTGTATTAGAGTAACTCTGGGATACGGTTAACCTACAATACTGGATTTACGATAGGTTTCTTCTAGTCTAGTTTCCTAAATATTTTGCCTGAATGATGAACTTTCTTTGCATGAAGTTGGCGGATGTGTGGTCATGTGGAGTAACTCTCTATGTCATGCTTGTCGGAGCTTATCCTTTTGAAGACCAAGAAGATCCCAAAAATTTCAGGAAAACAATGGGGGTAGTTCTATTTTTCCTATTCCACTGACATTTCCTCCTTTCTTCTCTGTATTCACTGTTTAGTTGGGATAATCTTCATTTTTTTGTCTTCTCAGCGAATTATGGAAGTCCAGTACAAAATTCCGGACTACGTGCACATCTCTCAAGATTGTCGGCATCTTATTTCTCGTATTTTTGTTGCAAATCCAATCAAGGTGCAATATGCTTAACCTATTTAAATTACTTTGATTTTGATTTGATGATGAGATCGCCTGCTTGTGAATACGCGTGTGTACACTTTGTTCTAGTATTCTTAAAATGGAGCATAGTGTTTGGAGAGTAAACGGGGCTTTCCTCATGTGAAATCATACTTGGATTGGCCTTCAGGCTCCCTGTTAGTCGTGGAAATTAGGTGGTGGTTTTGCAATATTTGGAACTTGTTAACTGATGGTTTTTGAAATGTTGGTTTTCATTGGCTATCCACTCTTTTCTCTGAAGTTGATTGCATATGTACCTGAAGACACTTGCTTCTCTTCTGTATGTAATTCTGTTAATTGAATGCAGAGGATCTCCGTTAGAGAAATCAAGAGTCATCCATGGTTTCTAAAGAACTTGCCAAGAGAATTAACAGAGGCATCACAAGCTATCTATTACGAGAGAAATAACCCGAGTTTGGCCCTCCTCCAGAGTGTAGAAGAGATCATGAAAATTGTGGAGGATGCTAGGGTCGCTCCTCCAGTGGCCAAATCTGTTTCTGGTTTTGGCTGGGGTGGGGAAGAAGATAACGACGACAAAGACGAGGAAGAACCAGAACAAGAAGATGAAGAAGAAGATTTCTATGATACGCAGGTGAAGGCCGTGCATGCCAGTGGCGAATACCATATATATTAGTACTTGGTACATAAAAAAACCACCCAATAGTCATTTTCAGTGTATTGTTTATTTTTTATGTAGAATGGTTTTGTTAATAAACTGGTGTGGAATGTACAAGTAGAATGTGATTGTACTTTGTGGAAGAACTGAACTCCTTCACTGAACATTAAAAGCTATTTGAATTCTAGGAGTGGGGTGTTGGAGGGGTGGCATGCTTGAGCCATGTATTGGTACATATATAGAGCTCTGTATCGTTACATGTACATATATATATAATGATATTGGCTTGTTGGCTATGACATTTCTAACTTGTGTATGCCAACTATATGATCGATGGAGACTCCCAAAAATCACAGCTTTTATTGAAAAAAAAACACAACTTTTATTTTTCAATTATTCTTCTTCGTATCAGCCTACTGCACCTCCTGATCCAAAAGGTTATTATTAATAATTTTTTGAAAGATCGAAAAGTGTTAATCCCTCCCCCCCAGAAGGGCTATTACCTGATGACAGAGGAACACTTATTTCGGTAGAGTAGGACAAGCGTGAGCCGGCTCTCCCGAGTCTACTGCTCACATATGGGCCGCCAATATTTGCATAATTGGGCCCGACCGCTTAAACATGGGTGCGTGATCGTCTCTTACTTGGAATTAGTTGGGCCAAACCCTTGATTTTGGTAGCCCATGAGAGATATTCTTTATATCTTATACTCTTTTATCCAATTATTTGAACTGCAACATGGCCCCCCACAATCTGTACCTCCATCTAGGGGTGGGCATCGGTCGGACGGACGTCGGACGAGATATTGTCCGCGTTTGTCCAAAATTTTATCGGACAAAACTTGTCCGACCGAGTTAATGTCCGACTTGTCCGTCGGGCCCGAGCAATGTCCGTGGACGGTCCGAAATCAAACCAAAATTTCTAAAACCCTAACCTAGATACACTGTTCATAGGGCGCCGCCGCCGCCTCTTGCCGCCGCCCTCCGCCGCCGCCCTGCTCGTCGTCTCTGCCGCCCTGCGCGCCGTCGCCTCTGCCGCCCTGCTCGTCGCCTCCGCCGCCCTGTGCGTCGCCGCCGCCGCCCTGCTCATCGCCCCGCTGCCTCCACCGGCCTCTGGGTGCAGCGAAACCCCTCCGCCGCCCTGTTCGTCGCCTCGCCGCCCTGGTCGTCGCCTCCGCTGCCTCCGCCGGTCTCTGCGTGCAGCGAAACCCCTCTGCCGCGCCTGCCTCCGCCCTCCGCCTGCCCGCCCGCCCTCAGACGCCCCTGCCTCCGCCGCCCGCCGCCAGCGCCTGCCACCGGCGTCGCGGTGACTCGTCGGTGGCTGGTGGTGGTCGAGATGTCACGGCGACGGTACGGCTGGGCGGGGTGGCGTCGATCGGTGGCGGGATGGCGGCGGCGACGACGCTAGGGTTTGGGGGGGTTTTGGGGGAGAAGATGATCGGTGGCAAACTCGTAAATAAGACTTGACTCGATACCGGCACGAGTCAACAATAATACCTAACTCAGAATAAAATTTTCAAAAAATCCAAAAATATCAGGAAAAATCCCATAAAATAAAATAAAGATCACAACATCTAAATGATGTATAACTAATAATTCTACCCTATAAGGCGTCTTAATGTATTATTTGGCCTAAAATAATTCTATTCGACTCAAAAATAACGGTCGAATCGATCAGTTCGGACTATAAATCCCTAACTTAGGACACGGGTTTTATAGAGGGAATTGAAAGTTATGAAACTATTTATTTATGGAAGAATATTGAAGAGAAATGTCTTAAT
Source organism: Piper betle (assembly GCA_033002965.1). Classification (NCBI taxonomy): domain Eukaryota; kingdom Viridiplantae; phylum Streptophyta; class Magnoliopsida; order Piperales; family Piperaceae; genus Piper; species Piper betle. Next base: position 35,739 of record JAURVB010013726.1, on the reverse strand, counting down.
TTCAAAATGAAGAAGACAAAAAACATGAATAATTAATTTTTTTGTATTTTTTCATTTGGGTGAGTTATATTGGATGAAGAATTAACTATTAAAATATTTTATCTTTGAAGTATATGTAATATTAGAGTATATTTTGATGTCAATGATTATTTTAAAGTTTTTATACATTGACTATTTTTTGTTTGACTTTAAAAATTGAGAACATGCTAATTAAATTATAAGTGGTTTGATATAATTATTAATATGAAGGTATAGCTCTAAATTCTTAAATGTAAGAATGACTTTTATCTTTTTTCTATGTATGTCATTTTTTGTTATTTTAGATATTAAATATCAAATTTTATGTATAAACTTAATAAATTTTACTGTATATTATATTTTAAAATTTTCATAAATTATAATATTAGCTTTACAAATATTGAAGATATTATATTATTGATATAAAATATCGGACACTCGGTCGGTCGTTCGGTCGGACAAAGAAATATCCATGTTTGGTTTGTTTTAATTCGGTCAGATTCGGTCGGTCAAATTCGGTCGGACATACTTCGAACTTCGGTCGGACGGACAAATTCGGACGTCCACGCCCATCCCTCCATCAGCCTTAGATTCTCTCCTACGACTAATATATATATAGGAGGATGATGATATGCGCCGCCATGTTGGGCAGCGCATATGCACCGCATGGAATGGGGACCGTTGGATTTCAATCCAACGGTTCCCCCATCTCTTTCTTCCTCACTGGTGCCCACAGCCGCCACCCCCTGGCTTCTTGCCGTTCCCCTCACCCCTTCTCGCCGCCCCCCCCCAACGGTTCCCCCATCTCTTTCTTCGTCCATGGTGCCCACAGCCGCCACCCCCTGGCTTCCCGTCGTTCCCACGCCCCTTCGCCCCCCCACCGCCCTCAGTTGCCCGCCTCCCACAACCAACCTCCCCCCCTTGTGCAGCAGCAAAACCACCCCACCCCTGTCCATATTCCCCTACCCCTCGTAAAGATTGATTATGGTCCTACATAAATAATACCTCACATATTCCAATAAATTTTTTTTAATTCTAAAAATTTAATTGTTTAAGATATATATATATATATATATATATATATATATATATATATAGGAGAATGATGTTATGAGCCACCATGTTGGACAGTGCATATGCACCTCATAGAATGGGGATTGTTGGATTTCAATCCAACAGTCCCCCCCCCCCCTCATCTCTTTCTTCCCCCCTCGAGGAGGCGATAGTATTGGCTAGCGGCGAAGTCGTCGGCAGTGGCATGAAGGGGAGGGGGGGGAAGAAAAGGCGATGGCAATTTATTTCGTAATAATAATACTAATCGGAACGAGTCAAGTTTTTATTACAAAATTATTTTATATTTTTAAAATCTATTTCGTAATATTGACTCGAGTCGGGAGTGAGTCAAGTTTTTATTACAAAATTATTTTAATTTTATTCAAAATTTATTTCGTAATATTGACTCGAGTTGGGAGTGAATTAAATTTTTATTATAAAATTGTCATCGCCCTTTTCCTATCCCCCTCCCCCCATCCCCCACACCTCTACTTTATTGCGGGGGGTGGGGGGTGGGGGAGAGAGAGAGATAGGGGAGACCGTTTGATTGAAATCTAACTGTAACGACCCAGCCCAAAGTGTAACGTAATGGGCCAAGTCATTTCTTTAAAATGGGTACCCCGGAAGTTAGATCTATAGTCCATTCCCACTTATAAACAAGATCTTCTCCCAGTAGGTATTAGATGTGGGACTAAGTTGAGAGATCTCACAATCCACCCACCTTAGGAAATTTCGTCCCCGAAATGCCTATTCTTGGCCCGTTGCTAGCCCCAGCCCACGTCATTTCTGGCCCGTGACCAGCAGCCTAGCCAACGTTTCTAGTCTTGGCCCGTTGCTAGCCCCAGCCCACGACCTTTCTGGCCCGTGACCGGTAGCCTAACCAACGTCCCTAGTCCATCCCACCATCTAACACGGAACTGGGTTGCTGTGAGATCCCTCAACTTAGTCCCACATCTAATACCTACTGAGAGAAGATCCTGTTTATAAGTGGGAATGAACTATAGATCTTTAACTTTCGGGGTACCCATTTTAAAGAAATGACTTGGCCCATTACGTTGTACTTTGGGCTGGGTCGTTACAAATGGTATCAGAGCCGACTTGGTTCCGTGTTAGATGGTGGGCTGGATTAGAAACGTTGGCTAGGCTGCCGGTCACGGGCCAGAAAGGTCGTGGGCTGGGGCTAGCAACGGGCTAAGAATAGGCATTTCGGGGACGAAATTCTCTAAGGTGAGTGGATTGTGAAATCCCTCAACTTAGTCCCACATTTAATACCTACTGGGAGAAGATCCTGTTTATAGTGGAATGGACTATAGATCTTTAACTTTCGGGGTACCCATTTTAAAGAAATGACTTAGCCCATTACGTTGCACTTTGGGCTGGGTCGTTACACCAACAGTCCCCATTTTATGCGGTGCATATGCACCGCCAAACATTACAGCCCATAGCATCATTCTCCTATATATATATATATATATATATATCTTAAACAATTAAATTTTTAGAATTTTTTTTAAAAACTTTATTGGAATATGTGAGGTAGAATTTATGCAGGACCATAATCAATCTTTGCGATATTTGATAAGCATGAAAAATAAACATTTCATAACCGTTTGCCTGCGAATAATCACAGCAATTTCGAAGACCCACTTTACTTTTACTCCTATACTGATTTTTTTAAACCAACACAGGTGTAGAGACACCACTTAATTACGTGTTTTTGCTTTTTTGTCGTCGTGGTTTTCACTTACATTTCTCTATATTTCGAGTTAGTTTAATTGTCTTCGTACGATTGGCTGCGTTTCGAAAGTCTCTTACCGGGCCGTCCGCTGAAATTTGGCCGGCTATTGAATGCAGGATTTGACTTTTTCTTTCTGAACTTCATATTTTAGTGAAGGGTTTAAGAGAGAGCACTGTTCCTTCCACTTATTAGTAATTAATCATAGCGGCCATTATTTACTATCAAAAACCTTTTGCTCCCTAGCTAATTATGGAGCTGCATGAGATATTTATGAAGCTTAGAACTGAATATGTAAAACCGTGCATTTTAACCCACTTTCATTAGTTACTAAATAATTATTTTCGTGAAGATATGATCGAGTCAACTAAGGTGCTTGCATTGTTAACCATTTACTCATTGTCTTTCCACCCGTAAAATTGCCAGCTTGTTGCCCATCTTCTCGTGACAATTAATATCAAATTATTATAAGACCACGTGAATCACGAAGTGCTTATGATTGTATGTGCTTCAATAATGTGATATATACCGATCAATCAATGGAAGGGGTGGGGTCCGATTCACTATTCATTCTCTGCATAAATCTACGTCAATGTTCACATTCGATACTTTTCCGATAAATGGTGTTCCTTTGCTGCTCTTCGCAAGGGTTGGGATATTTAATTTCCATTTGATTAAGCTCATTTTAATTGGTGCTGAGCAGTGGTTCTACAATTGTACAAATAAATACATGGATACCACTTAACATATCGTTCGTATGATCTAGAATCAGATGATGCTTTCATTTCGAGCTGGGATTTGGTGAACGATCAAGAAGAGGACAACAAAACCTTAATTAAATATGCCAGTAATAATGTCCGGATTCACAAGTATAAGCAACGATAAGAAAGCCTTAATTGAATTTGACACCAAAGCAGCTTGTTGACAGCCCACATTAAAAATGAACGCAGTTAGACATCTGGGAGCTGAATTTGTCACAAAAGCTGAGAAATTGGTGGTCTACATTTACAAGCATACTCATTCTTTCACTTCTTATTTGTAATTGAAAATACAATCTCCACTGGCAATATTTTACTGGCACGGAAACAGGGGACAAACTCTTACATATAAACAGCTTCCAGATGAGAACAAATTCTTGGAAGAGTTTAGTACACAGAGGTGCTAGGGAAAAGACCATAATCCTGGCTAATAACCCAGACAGACCAACTGATCTTACTCTTGTTAAGCAAACATTATTTATTAATGTTGTTCTTAAGTGAGAAGCAATTGATTTTCTTGGCTTTCTTGTTAGCTGGATTTACTAAATTCAATTTTTAATTATTCGGAGAATCATGTCCGGAGCCATTTGATCATTTTCCAATGGAACGTGCATATATGCAATGCACAGAGATCATATTTGGTATTGGTGTGAATGCCATTTAATCATTTTGATCGGAGCTAACTCATAGAAGCCAAAAAAATTATGAAGTTCACATGGGGGGATTCTATATACTCGTATGAAAGTCGGAAGCGTTTCATATGCATATACTTGGCAATGTTGGCATCCCCCTTTATGTTTCAGCCAAAGAAAAGAATCCAATAATTGACACAAGTGATACAAATGAATGCATCACATTGAAGGATTGATCTCAAATCAAGACAGGGTTAGAATGGTTGACGAATTTATATATAGTGGTATTCTATGTCCATTTGATGGGCCAATATCAAAAGAAGAAACATACATGATCATGATCAAGTATACATGGCCAAAAGAAATATAGGATGCTGACAGTTTGATGAGTGGGATCTTGATGCAAATGGGACCCCACTCCTATGCGTTCAAACAGCCTTGTTACTACTATTTTGATCCAGCCATGTGACTCTTTCCTCTATATATACTCTTGCATATTCTGCATTTGAGTTTACATTGTAGAGGTGAAGCTGATAGTTGGAAAGGCCCAGTACTGGTAACAGGTGCAATCCAGAGAGGGAGGCAGAAATTAGGAGAATGGGAATTGAGATAGAGAGGGTGTTGTTAGAAGAGGATCACACCTCCTCCCTCCCCTTGCTTTCTCTTAATCACGTTTCATTTGTCTGCAAATCCGTGATGAAATCTGTCAAATTCTACACAGACGTTCTGGGATTTGTGCTCATAAAGAGACCCTCCTCCTTCAAATTTGAAGGAGCATGGTAAGTTGAATTGTAGATAGATTACAGTGTTACAAATTTTCATGGTACATATTATATTGTCTCTCTTCTTATAATTGCTGAGCTGCTGACTGTTATTGCATGGTGCTTGCTCGCCCAGGTTATTTAGGTATGGGGTTGGGATTCACCTGTTGGAGTGCAACAAGCCAGAAGGTATGCCCAAGAAGAAAGACTTCATAAATCCCAAAGACAACCACATATCCTTCCAGTGCACAGACATAAGCTTGGTTATGAGGAAGCTGGAAGATATGGGAATTGAATATGTCACAGCAGTGGTTGAAGAAGGAGGTATCAAGGTTGATCAGGTGTTTTTCCATGACCCAGATGGTTACATGGTTGAGATTTGCAACTGTGACAACCTCCCAGTCCTTCCCCTCTCTGCTTGCCCACTCAAGAAGGTCCCATTCCCTCGGGAAAACCAGGAATTGCCAGACCTCTACAGTAAGATTTCCTTATAATATTCTTCGCCCCTGTTTCTCTAGTTTCAACAATATTGTACTGTCTAACTTGTGGTGTAAGACGAGTACTCGGCGCGCAGAATTAGATGTCAATATATCATTTTCCACTATTTAACATAAGTCAATGGTAATATAATGAGTTACTATCAAATGAATCCTTATAAGTTAAGAGTTCCTGGAATAAAAAAGTATAGGATTTCAGTATAAAAGGTACTAAATATTTTGTAACCAAAATTTGGTTCTATTTTTTATTAGAAAAAAGGGGTATGAATTCACTTGTCAATTTCGGTGGTTGACCTATTTATTCGTTGATATATACAACGATAAAGCACATAAAAATATATGACAATTTTATTGCATGGTGTTGATTGTTGAAAGCAGGCCGGAATGAACTGTCTGAGATCCAATGTGCTACAGAAGTTTAGTTCCTCACGATAGAGAGCCCGGTCACAGATATGATGGACATATCCTTCTGATCACGGGCAACCTTGCTATTAATCATGGATAGTCCTTTCTTGGCTCATGCAGCGATTTATCATAGTTTCATTAATGTTCTATCATAGTTTTAATTCACTTTCCTCTCTTATATATTTAATTAGGAAGGAGTTCTAAGATTGAATGTGAGGAACAATTTGCCAATTCAGTGAATCACTTTGTCATCCTGCAGGTTTGAATGTAGTTTTAAAAGCACAGCTTGCATATGAAATGATGTTTATAATGACATATGTATTACATTTACTAATCCACATAATGCAGCAATATGAAATAAAAGAGTGGTGGAGCTGAGCCTCATGAGATATTGTCCAATCACACTTAAACTAAATAATGAAGCGTAATTATTAAGAAATAACTGATAGATACAGTTGACGAGACAAACTGAGAAGACGTAAAGATTTTATTGAACCAAAAAAACTGGAGGTTACAAATTAAAGGTGATAAAAGTCACCGAACGGACAGACAACTAAATGGAAGGTTTGGAACCCTAAAAACTTATGAAGGTTAAAAGGACAAACACCGGCACAGAACGGACACTCGAGCACAAACTTGAAACAATTAACCTATGCACATACAAACACCTTTGAATGAGTAGAACAGACGGCACATACTACTATCTTCAATGGCAATGGGCTCAAACCATTGCATAGGTTTAAAGTACAGCTTCAAAACACAAGATCACCAATTGCATATTAATCATATTTTCCAACATACCCACAGAGCTTAATTTTTGCCTTCTGATAGACCTCTTTCTTTTTATCGAGAAAGGACCAGCCACTTTCATCATCAAGGGCTCTTTCATCATCTCCACAACCACACGTTCTTTCTCTTCATTGTTCACGTCAGGGTTCTTTGTTGCACCCTTGCAGCCATCTGATGCAAAAACCGCACACATAGCTTCAAGTCTTCTCACAAAGAAAATTATTTTTGGCCGGAATTCCTGGTGAGTGAGAATGCAAAATGCGGCCAATTCTGCCAGCGGCAGGTATTCGTGTAACTGACATTAAAAGGCATCTTGCTTGCTAATTCATTACTTCGGCTTCAACACATAAAAAATAATCCGAGAACTTAATCAACGAAAACATTCAGAGATGAATATATACCATGATATTAGCACCCTCTCCATTACTAGGTGCAGTATCTAATATAGTATGGAGTTTTGATTTTCCCAACTTTGGAGAGACCTACGTATAAACGCGCATAAAACTTTCATTTCTTCTTCCAGAATATTAACGAAGCATAAAACAAGTTACAGCAGATAATTAAAAAAACTAAGTCCTCACCGACAGACGAAAAGATTCTGATTGAATGTACTTGCCCGTCAAAAGCTCCAGAAGAACCATACCAAAGCTATACACATCGCTCTTAATTAACGAATGGCACCCAGCGCTGCACCTACATGTAGCATCAGGCACAAACAATCTAATGACAAAAAAACACAAACGTCTAAAGGAAACAATTTAATAATCTTAAATTTCAAAAAAAAATTTCAGAAAGAGTGTTGAGATGGTTATACAGAGACCACTCTAGGATTTTATTGATGCATGCAGAAGATATATCCCCTCAAGAATCGACAGTATACAAAGGACAAAACTCATAGTTAAGACGACAAGATTCATAGTGTGTTAGTAATAAAAACCAAGACGACTGCAGTTAGAATCCATTAAAAAATGAGCATGATCCAATATATATGTAATTTATTTGACATCACTACCACATTATTGATATTCGGTAGAGGATAACGAAAACCCTCAAGAATACAACAAAATTATCCTTTGTACTCCAACTTACTGAAAGTACTTTAAAGTGAAAACCTTAGAAATCAAGACAAATTGAAGCTAGAACCATACAATAGAGCACAATGTAAGAACTAAGAGTGAGAAAAGGGGGAAGGAAAGAAATTCCTGATAGTCATAACATTGACGGTGGAACATTTTTCTCGAAGAAAGCATCGTCACCCCTGTAAAGAAGGTTAAGTCCTGCCAATTTAGCTCTGAAGTTTTCAAACAAAAGCACCCGTGATGAGTTGATATCTCCTCCAAGGGCCAACTTTTTCCAAGAAGGTATTCCAAACCCTTGGCAACGTCAAGAGCAACATTGAGTCTCGTCATCCAGTCAAGGCGCTTGTCTGCAGCTGTTAGTAAATGCCATGCACGAAACATTAGGTGCCAACAAAGAAACCCGAAAAAAACCAAAAGAGAATTGTAGCGTTCCTAAGAGACACCATACCAATCAAAGCGTCGTAGAGAGAATAATTGGGAGCTAATTCCAATACTAGATATCTGGTTTCTTCTCCAACGGGGGTGCAAAGCCGGGAGAAATCGTAGGGGTGGCCGTGCAACTTAATGACATTATCATGTTCCAATTCTGAAAGAGCTTCTTGCAGCTTATACAAAACCCAAATAACTGATTATCATCACGAGATAATAATGAGAAAACCAACACAAAAAAATGCATACAATCTAGATCTTTGATCTTTTCCAACTTACCAGTCTAACCTGTTTCTCGTGTGCACCCGAAAGCCTCTTCACAACAGCAAAGTAATAACTACTACTATCACCTTTGCTTGTGAAAACGGCATGGAATGTAGCCCCGGACAAACCAAAACCGGTTTGTAGTTTCCGTCGAAATCACGAGCGGCGGTCTTTATATCATCAAAAGGGATGAAAAGATCGTCGACTGGGTGTTCTCTTAACCTGTTGTTTAGCGCTCCCTAATATAGTAATCATGAAATCATGTGTCGTCCAAAAGACTTATTAATCAATCAAAAAATTATGAATAACATCATCTTTCTTTCAAAGCTCATAAATTTTACTTTATTAGCATAAATACCCTTAATTCAACTTTAAATTTTCTTACACATATTTTCTCACATTTTATAAGATGAATGATATTTATTTTTTAAAAAAATATTTAATTCAAAATTAAAATATCTTAAATAAAATAAAAGTTTAAATTTCTAATAAAATATGATAATTTTAAATTCAAATTTTAAACACCCAGAATTTATATATTTTCTTTTATTTTTATTTTTTGAATTTTAATGGCCCAAAAGCCAAAATAAAAATATCTTAAATAAAATAAAAGTTTAAATTTCTAATAAAATATGATAATTTTAAATTCAAATTTTAAACACCCAGAATTTATATATTTTCTTTTATTTTTATTTTTTGAATTTTAATGGCCCAAAAGCCAAAATAAAAATAAAAATTTTATTCTTGGCCTTTTAACATCATCAATAATATAGTTTTAAAGCCTATTCATCGCTCATAAGTAAATCTTTTTATTTTTATATAAGAAGTTAGTGAATATTATAATTTTATTCTTTATCTACTTTATTTTAATAAAAAAGGGTAATAATATGTTGTAAGACTTTACAGCCAATATGACTATAAAACCTAATTAATTTCAATCAATTCATCTGACTATTAAATGTCCTTGTGACAATTTTATTATTTTAAGAATAATTGAGTCCTCTTATTTGTGATTCCCTTACTTTAAGACTTCTTAATAGATTATTTTTCTAATAAAAATGAGTTTTTATGAGTATTTTTATCATTGAATGAAAAATAATGAAACTTAGTTACAATTGATATGAAAGTTTTTTAAAACAATTATATCTAATATAATTTTAAATTTTTGGTTAATTTTGAAAGAATAATTTAAAAGTTAGTTATTTCTGATATTTTCCCTTAAAAAATACATTTTATTGGCTTGTCAAAACAAATCAGGTAATATTTGCAAGATTATTTTTGAAAAATATTGTGACTAATTAATGATATAACACCCTGTTTACTATATATAATATATATATATTTTAATGAATTTTATGATTTGTTTTAATTTTATGACTATATAATATTTTTTAATAAGATCTTAACCACTTTTTGGACGGGTTTGTGTAGGAAGTTTGTTTGAATCGGTTTTAAATTGACTCTCTCTCTCTCAACAGTTAACACTATCGAATAAAAAAGGCGAGAAATTGGGCCTTCTTGGACCACCTATTGAACCAAACCAACTTCCCACCTAAACTAGAGCAAGCAGGGAATTTTGAAGCCTAATAAGAAAATTACGATTAAATAAAAAATTCATAAAATCCACTGGGAGATTATGAATAGAGCATTAAGCACCATCTAATCATAATTTCTTCTTGATTTTTCATTCATGATTGCAAAAGTTGGCATAACCATTCACAATTTAACTGTTTGTAACTTTGTATGATGTCCGGTCTAAATTTACTGTACATATTATTTCTCCTTATTCTTAGTTCAAGATGTGAAGAGTGAACACACAATTCTCCTGCTGCTGCCTAATGAGGTTATCCTTTTTCCACGGCGAATTACCCTTTCATCCACGGGAAGTTGATATTCCAGTATTTCTAATACTGTCGTCGATCTCGTTTCCCTCTACAATAAAAATCAGGAGTCAACAAGAATAGTTAATTTGCCAAACAAATGCGCAGAGAACAAGAACTAATAAACAAAGATTGTCCATTATGTAACTCCGAAGAAAAGCGCCACATTTTGATATTTCCATCACTCCCCTCCACAACTAAGAACTTAAGAATGCACACTTCATACTATTTACAAAATATTATTAATGCAACCTATTGATACCACAAATTTCGCATAAATCACATTACCACTTCGTCTGGATTCTTTGTTCTACGGGAGAAACTTCTTCCAGGATATGCTTATATGTACAATTAGAAATGAGATTTGAACTTTGCATCATCTTCAGAAGCAGCAACTTAAGAAAATCTCACGCTTCCTCAGCGAATACCACAAAAACATCATTAAGGGACCACTTCCGGGATTCCAGCTTCTTTGGAGGGTTGATTATTGCTCTGTCAGCACATGCAAGCCGATATCCAATCACAATCTCACGTCTTTGCCTGCCCCTCACCATTATGTCATAAAAGGACAATTCTTCCTGGTCATCCATATAATACTCTGCTGGCCGGATGTAAATCTCGTTTCCCTGTAAAATACCAATTCTGAGCCATGCATAAACCATCCTAACAAGTTCACGCATATGTATTCCTGTTACGTCTGAGAAAACCTCATGTCAAGGTTCAACTTTAGAAGAAATTTGTTTCCTTTAGTGAGGATATTATATAACTGAATTACCAACAATGTCTGACAAAGATGCAACAAAATGTGAATTCTTTATGAGTTAGTATATTCAACAAACCGAACTTTAGGTGTGGTCACCCATATATGCAAGCACCAGCTAAGTTTTCTATATGAAAACCGAAACAAAAACACAGTAGGACCAGGATGACAAGCTAGCATGGTTCTGTACCATCAACACGGTTCAGTAATCTGTAATATGTTGGGAAGCATCTCTTAAAAGCTAAGGCTGATAAGATATTTAGGAAAGAAAATTTGTGCTCGTCCTCATGAATTATATACTTTATATGCGAAAAAGAACAAGCTACTTGCAGACAATTAAATACCTCTTGCGAAAATAGTTCTGATAAAACTTGGTTAATTTGCCTGTCCTCTGCCACCATTGCCAACGCCATGCTAACAAGCTCATTAGAGAGAACATAATCACTAATTCTGGATACCGAAACAAGGTGCCTAGTTCCAGAATCTAGTATCTCACTAATAATTATTGATCTACTGGAAGCCTCCTGTATCTCCCGGATCCAAGAGCTGTGGGAAAAGCCCGCACGTCGAACTAAAGCTCGTTTCTTCGCTCCACTTGGCAGACGTTTGCACTGTAAAATATCAAGGAAAATTCAGTTACCATTGTTGGTTATATAACTCAATTAAACAACATGATGCATTTGAATTAAGTTAAACATAATGCATAAATGGCCATATTGGAATTTATAAACGATTAGCTGATTCCTTCAAAAGAGATTTTAGTTTAGATTTTCTAAATAACAGAGTTACTTGATCTCCTTATCACCATGATTTATTTTTAAAATTAGATTGAGTGGGACTCCCCAACTATTATTTTTTAAATTTCCTAATCAGTGTATTCTATCTTCTCTCAGAATGGGAATTATTTAATAGAGCCATCATAATAAATATTTATTTGTACACATACTAATTCAAAAACATTCACAACTATAATAATATAAAGAGAAAGGATAATTTTTATAGCTAGAAATGCAAGAGAATTCGTAAGCAGCCCATTACCTGAATATCACGAATAAGGAGAAGTGTGGCAAGTGACCTCGAGTCTGAATGCACAATAGACTCCTCAAAAGACTCTTCAGCAAGAATCAAGATCTGTCAACAAAAACATGGTCATGATGGAAATCACATCACAACACTTTTGAAACATACTAAATAAGATAATGATTGAAATGAATGCCTTCAAAGATATTATGTTTTTTGTGGCTCTATATGTAACATCTATAGCTGAGAGATTATAGTCTATACTTCTATATCTACTTAAAAAAATGTGGAGTTGCATATAAAAAGCCAGACCTAGAGCCTGAGGATAAATACAGCGAGAAAAGATCATATTTTACCATGGAAAATTGTAAATAGGCCCAAACAGAACATCAATATATGAACATATGACATTATGAAGAGGACTAAGTTGATGATCTCACAGAATCAAAACTCTCTAGTGGAAGATCCTCTAAATGGTGGCGAACAACACAGTTTCCATGTTTGTGAACAAGCTTTAAGTTTTTCAGTTCTGCAAGATCAAGCTGAGCATCACTCAGCTTTTCTCTCTTTCATATTCTGGAAGCTCACTAAATATCCATAATTCAGATTCTTCAGGCAGAAATGTCTCCAATACCTGAAAATTTCACACAATATGCCCACTTATTATTTTTAAGGTATGTGAGATCCATAACCGATCTATCAGAGCTGCACCAAATGTTAAGGAAATCCGGCTGCAAAATGCAACCAAGTATAACTGAACCAGCAGATAAAACAATAACGTGCACAAATATAGAGAAATGGAGGTGGCTGCACAAATCAAATTCTGACGGTTTTACGCACAATAACAGAAAAGCAATAGGAAAAATTCCAACTCAAAAGCAAATACAAAGTCTACCGGAGAATTCCTGTTACGAATATCAATAAGTGTACTAATGATAAGTAGTGAATGATGTAGGTGGCAGGGAACTGATGCAATCCTAGCAGGAATAATAGGCCTGCAAGCCGGTAATTAAAGAAGAAGGTACAACTCTGTACCGCCTCTAGGTTAATTCTCTTCAACTAATTTCAAAATCCTTCTGCAGTTAGAAAGAATAAGAAGAATATAGGATAAAGAGATAAAACTAAAACTGCTGAACAAAATGAAAAGGAAAGATAGAGGCTTTACTCTCAAACTGATCTATGGCTCAAAGATCTACAATATCATTTTTATAGATGTAATTCCTCCTAGTTCTAGTAGAAACATAATTAACTAAATACTACTTAAACCTTCAGTAGGAAGCAACTAAGTACGACTCCAAACAAGAAAGCAAACAACTTCTCAAGCAACTAGAAAAATTTTAAATTACACACGCCTAATAGATAACTAGAAAATTAAGACAAAATATGAAATAAGCAACTAAAATAAAAGAGTGTCTAGAATTGATGAAACGTAGGAGACATGAAAGCACTACGTACAGTGCATAAAAGAGTTTCCACAGCATGTAAAGAAACTTCTAGATTTAATGTCTATGCCAATCTATCAGTGACAATCAACTGAAACATAACTTTTATAGATATCTTAGCCGAAATAAATATTGAAGGGGTAATAAATCATATTACCATGATCATATCATCAATATCTCGGCGCCAACCACAAAAAGGATCTTTTGTGGAAACTTCGGAGGGCTTGAAACATTGGGTATAGAACCTTGCCTTATCTGCAAGTATAAACACCCCGTTAAATTCGAACCATAAACTCAGAAATGATCAAGAACTATACATGTTAGGTACATTGATTATTCTCCAGTAACAGTTTTCATTTGCCTATTTCAAACTTGTATTAAAACAAGATGCTGAAGCCCATTCCATAAAATGTTGACTAGCGACCAGCATGTAATCAAGGCAACACACATCATTTCCAGATAAAAGTTAATAAAATAAGCATTGCTGTGTTGTCTAAGTTTTCAACCAAGGTCAACAACATAGGGAAAAATTTAACCTGATACCAGTCTGAACTATGATAAAAGGTTCACATCTTAGAGGTCAATGATATGGATGATCAAATGCTAAGACCTATAGCAACAAACCAAGCAGCACAGAGAACCCAAATAATTTCTCCACCAAAAGTAACCACAGTTAAAGTTTTTCTAGTAAATGGGTTCCTTACATCTAGTAGGGTACCTTTGGCAAAGGCCCCGGACCGTATGTATGGTCATCTTCTGCTATAACAAGGATCTCATCATCTTCTTGTAAGATATAGTCATCATCAGGATTTAGGATAAGCTCTCCATTACGTTCAGCTACTTTCACTCCACATGGTATTGCATCAGAAAATGAAATCAGCACATCCTTAAAATGCATTCCAGCCAACTCAGGCCACCTTTGGATATAAAACTCATCGTTCTCAAATCCTAGAAAGTCTTCCCATATCTGTAACAACAGAAGTAAAACAGCAGGCATGCTCCTTCTCAGCAATATATTATGATTTTTGATAATAAAAAATTAATTTTAGCGATCTTAAAAATATAGACTTGAGCATGACATGAATGCGTTACTTCATTCAAATGTGTAAAAAAACACATTAAAACATAGAATCCATTACAATTATGACACAGTTTAACTACCTTCACCTTTTTTTGGCACATAAGCAGGGAAGCAATTGTAACATACTATTCTGAATTGATCCAATTACATTATATTCTGAACTAAAAGAGTCTATAATAAATTCTCAGACAAAAACCAACTTACCCAAGTAATACTACGTCACAAGCAATTAAGCATTATTAACAATAGATCCCTAAAAGAGTAACAATCATCTGGAAAAAATGATTATTCAACCAACCGCTACCAGTTTTTTTATTAAAGTGTGCTTTATACGAAAAAAGAAGGAGAAGAAAGGATAGATATTAAATAAAAATACACAAAGATTGACGAGAGATTCAATAAGCTCACTTGTGCAAGACCTGGCTGCATAGCACATTGTATCATCAAACGCCCAATCACATCATGTGAAACAATTGTCTCAATAAACTCTCCACCAACAAGCTTCACCAAATGCTCATTGTCAAGGTCGCACATCTCCACAACAACATGACCTCTCAAAGCCTCTTTCACTCCAGAAAGACTTAAAACAACTCTCAATGCACGGGCGTCACTCTGGAGACAAGAAATAAAGAAGCAATAAATCGTTGTGTCTTAATGAGCTTAAGTTGAACAACTGCAGCATCAACAGATATGATGAAAGATTGCCATCCAGGAAGTCTGACTACTCAACTTGGTTAATGGAAAGAGTACATGATGCCAATGCCCATAATTAATGAATCCTAATTGACAAATGGTATTTTATTGATTACATATATGCTCCAGTATATTTACACTGATTTGGGGGAGGGGGGGGGAACACTGTTTAAAGAGTGAAGGTAAATCCCTAAGGGCTTAAGTCGTTTATATATATATATATATATAGCATTATAGAGGACCGCAGAGAAGTAGAGAAGAGAAAAGCCATGGAGGAGTTCAAGAATGGAGCACTTTAAAGAACTCACATTCCAGTGCTAACACTGCCATCATTCTCCTCACAAGCAAACAGAGCATACATATCAATTAATTTTCTTCTCTATCAAAAAAATATTTTATACATACAAGGTGAAGACAGACGATCTCGTAGATCAGAGTTTAACCTCTTACCTGGTCTGCACCTTCATCTGTTGCCAATACAATGACGGCCCGTGCCTTGGATGCTGAAACCTGTTAAATTAAGAAGAACAAGTCTCTGATGGCTTATTATAATTCATATTTTATCAAACAAAAAGGCAACATAATATTGATTGAAAACATAAGTGTTGGAAATCAGCCACCTTGTGAACTCGGCTGAGCACAAATCATTTAGAAATAAAATAAAAGAAAGGTCAACCCCTAAGTTAACAGAAATACCTTCTTCAAGTCTGCCATTATAAGGGGACTCCCACTTCTGCAAATAACAGATGTTCCCAAATAGTCTAACTCCATTTTTGATATATCTATCTCCATTTCTTCTTTATCCCTTTCTGCTAAAACCACCACTACACCACCACCAAAGCTCTTATTTGCCCTTGACAGCTGCTTCAAAAGTGGTCCCTGAAAAAATTGTCATAGTACAATTATCATAATCATTTTGTTAAGGGTTTTTTAATTTAGTGGTTCATTAGTAAAATGAATGGATAGCTTTTTTGCTTAAGGGATACTCAAAAGAAAGTAAACAAATTTGAATCTCATAAGAAGATTAGAGAGCTAGATAAGCATACAATTTTACTTTAAATCTCTTTTATTGGAAAGATAAAGTTTGAAGGTGAATACCAATTTGTCACTCCATCCAAGCACTAGAATATGGTCCATCTCAATGACTTCACTCTTCCCTTTTCTCAGTGAATCGACTTTCTCCGAAATAGCATCAGAAACAAGACCAAGCATCAAGGCAAATATCATCATTCCCCCTGAACTGATAACAATAGACACTACTCGTGGACCAAAACCAACCTGGTCTGCATGAGTGCCAGAGTCAGCCAAGAAAGTCCACGAAAGCCAAAAGGCTTCCAATAAACTAATGTCACTTACTGCATGCAATGCTAACCCACCAAACCCAATGAGCAGCATTGTGGCTAAGAGAAGTGCTAGCAATTTTGCATAAGGATAAATAGAAAATAATACATCAGTCTTGTATGCAATCCTTTTCTTCAAAGGGACCACTTCTCTGTTCTTTGATGTTTTAAACGCATTTTCAAATTTTGGAAAATTGCCACCATATTTAAATAGCACATAAAAGAGAAGAAGCATGGACAACACAGAGTACAAAACAACTGATCCACCCAAAGCACCAGAAAACGATAAATCATGGTCATCTCCATCCAGCAACTCTCCAATTCCGCTGTAGTTGCTGCCAGAGTGATATCCATTACACGGCCTGTGAAGGTTGATTATCTCTTCCTGATATTTTTTAAGAAAAGTAAAACACAACTGAATATTCTATTTCCAGCTTTCCAAAAAGGCTTGTTATGAAAGATTATGATGAAAACTACTGCAGAATGAATTCGGATAGCTGCTTCCTGGAATGTTTTGAGGTTTCTAGGTAGAATTTTCTCAAAACTAAACTTCTCAACAAAAAATAAATGCTGAAAAGGCATCAAATGATAAAAAGATAAAACACAATAATTGAACTTCTCGACAACTCAAGAAACTGACTATTACTAAATTAACATTTTCTCATAATTAAACTTGTGAACAAAAAAAGGAAAAAAAATTTCTGAGAGAGATGTCAAGTGACAAGTAAATGTTAAATACATCAATTGACATTAAAATTAATAACAAACCAGCTCCATTACCTGCAGACCTGCAACCTCTACATGCTTAAAAGCAGCAAATGTTAGTGATCCAATGGAAATGATAATCGGCTGCCAAAAATTTACACACACAAAAAAAAATCAGACAAAGAACTTGCTAACAAGCCGTCTCAATTCTTCACAGACAGCAATGAAACAGCTACAGGAAAAAAGAAAAAGAAAACGGCAAACACCTTACCAGCAGTATCGCATTTGAACGCCGGCTTTTAACAATCCCACTACCGGATATTGAAGCGCCGCATTTCGAGCAGACCGGCCGTGCCTCTCTCCGGCTCTCCGGCGAGCGGAATAACCGGAGGAGGAGGACGAAGGAGGCACCAAACACCGCAACGACGACAAACATCGCCGACGGGCTCGGGATGCGAAGGAAAGCCGAGGCGCCGCCGGCGAGGCCGTCTTGGCAGTGGGGAGGTGCGTCGCAACAGGGGCGGGCACCCAAAATGATCTGGCTCACCCCCGATCCGCCACCGCAGGCGCAGCAGCCGCCGGACATCTCGCCGAGGTCGGAGACGAAGAGGCGGAGAATGGTATGCTACGGCGGGGCTGGTTCATGGACGGGAGGACTGCCAGCCGGCGGCGGCGGCGGCGGCGGAGCTGGGACGGATTTGGTAGTGGAGGAAATTATCAATTTGGGAAACTCGGTTTTTGCCGTTAATTCCGATGTATCCGCTCTGATGTGGATAATCGTTTTTTTAGCCTTTGTTTATTTATTTATTTTTAAACATAAGTTATACTATTATTATTATTATTATTATTATTATTATTATTATTATTATTATTATTCGGGTTGACAACCGTGTTTAATGACGTAGAGATCCATCTCAACTTTGCAGACTTATATTGTTAAAAAGAAGCTTTGCAGACATATTACAGAATAAGTTATTACAAACCGTAGTTAAAGAAAAAATTACCTAACAGATACAGTCATCCCGTAATTAAAGAGCATTCATAGGTTAAGACAGACTGACAGGAAAAAGATGTTTGACAGTCTACATTGTCTATACAGACCACTACTTTTTTATTACAAGCTTTTACCACCTCCACTTGTGGGTATTGTATACTGGTGCGGGCCACATTAATTCCAACTACGCGTCCAAATTTGTGCTGTGAATTCCTGCTCCTTTTTCAACTCCGTATACGCATCTTTTCTGCGGCCTCCACCAGTGGCCACCTCCCCTAGGACGATGAAATGCTAGCAAACGTAACTTGTTTGTGCAATAACAATGCTCTCCCATTAAAGATTTGATTTTTACTTATAAAAAGGTTTCTACAAAAGGCCACATCTTTGCAAGAAAAAATCTAATTTGGACATTAGGAAAAAGAAATCTTGCTGTACCATTTTCAATAGTAATTTGAAAATATGCCAAAATGCGGCTCTCTCTCGTGGTCACATGAGGGGAAAAAAGTATTGCCTTGTCAATGGAGGGATTAGGAAGAAGAGACCGCACACACAACCATGGCCTAGGATTACAGCAAAGTGAGAGAGGAAGTGAGAAACAATGTGCCTACCAAATAGTTGAAACCTATAGTTAATGGTCCCACGGGCGTGGGCAAAATTTTTTTAGAAAGTTAGAATAAGGAAGGGAGAGGAGGGATATTTTTGGCTCAATATTGTAATGTTGAGATATTCCCTCTCATAAGAAAGTGTTCAGTCACATTAAAAGTAGTGTTTGGAGTTGGCTCTTCATTTCAAGTGATATTCATATCTCTAATCTATAAATATGTGATTATAAGTACGTGTTCGGTGTGTTTTCCTTTTGGGAAAGTTCCATGAAGTGTTCTCTTTATGGGAGACTTGAGGGATTACAGATCTATACAAGGTTGGTAGTACATGTGGGAAAAGAAAGTGAAATTGTTTGTTGTGAGGTGAATATATGACTTCGAGTTCTTCGACAAAATCAACAATGGTTAATTTCTTTTCTTTTTCTACCTTTGTCTGTAGATTGTAATTAGGAATAGTGTTACTCTTTTGGGTGGAGTTTTCCACATTTGGGTAAAGTTTCTACTTTTATTGGGGTGAAATTTTTCACACTTTAGTAAATTTTCTACTTGTATTGGGTGGAGTTTTTACACATATAACGGGGAGTGGTTTCGCTCACAAGGGGAGAGTTTGGAAAAGTTTTTCATCATCTCAAGTTGAAGTGAGGTTGTAATCCAGGGTGTGAGATTGATCCATTTTTTCATTTGAGGTGTACATTAGTTTTCTCAATTTCTCAAGAATTGTATCTTTTAGATTTTGTTATTAATCTGATTTAGGTTAGGAGAGTTTTCTCAAATTTTATTTCGATACTTGATTGTAAGAGATTTCTTAATCAAAGTTGATCGAGTAGGTGGGTTTTCTTTTCTCTAAATTGGGAGGAAAGTTTACATCCATTTTTATTTTGGGTGTCTCCTATTCATTTCATGAGTAGGGGAAATATTTTCTGACTTATTTTCGCTGGAGTGTATATTTCCCTAAGGGGGATGCAAAACTTGAGTCATGAGGGAGACGATGCATGACTTTTTTCCCGCAAATTCAACCTTTATTCAAACCAAAGTAGAAATTAAGTATACAAATGATATCATCATGCGTCGACGACTAGCATGATGTCTACCAGAAAAGGCCAAACAGTCGGCCCTATCATTTTTATGCTTTGGAGCACCACTAAGCCATTTTTTAATTTTGTATTATTTGTTTTCATGTATTTGAAGCCATTTTTGTGGTACAAATGTGTTACACTTTTCATTTATTCTATTTTGTCTATATCCTCTTTCAACTTTCACCTCCACTTCCACTGAGACCATTATTAGTTCCAAATACAAATATTAAGATTAGTAGAAAGGCTACAATTGACCCTTCTATCGTCACCTAAACAAGCCTTATTGCCTGATGTTCAATACTACAAAATATTAAGATTAGCATTACTAATATGTTGTAGAAGATCCACCATGAGAAAAATAGGGTTTATATTTCTCTTCTTAAAATTGGTGTTTATTAGTTTCGCATCGTGTTAATAGGTTGTATTAACTTCATTTTCTTGTTATAACTTGCTCGTCTTTAATATTCTTGAATGTTTGATATATTTGATTGTGTTTCGGTGCCTAATTATTTTTCTATGCATTGACTCTGGATGTTTTAGCCATGGCAATAAGTTGTTTTTGTTTTTTAAAACAAGCACATTACGGGAAGAAGTGATTTACAAAATATGGAAGTTTTAGAATCCAATGTTTGACTAAGGATGAAGATGGTATAGTGGAGCAAGTTTGAGTTACATGTCATGGAAAAAATAAGAATAAGGATATCGGGAAGGTAGGGTAGAGCAAGTTTGAGTTTTCCATGTCATGCATTGAGATATAAGTTGGAGAAGAAAGGAGGAAAGGGTGGAGGTGGTGGTCGAGCCCAAGTTGGCCATCTCTGAGAGAGGAAATACCTAGCAGTTGAAATTTAATTATATATTAATAACTGAGCCCATGGTTGCATATTGCAAATGTCATTAGCAGCTCCTCCTTTCATAAGCTTATTTATACTAACAACAATGAAAGTAATTAGAGAGCATTTTTTATGAGCTCCTCTAAATGAGCCCCTTTTGAGCCCTTCAAAATTTTGGGCCATCTTTTGATTTTATGTTAGAGTTAGTTTAATACACCCATAACCCTATTAAACTTCCATTAGTCAATTCCCCAATTAAATCTCCCTAGCAGCAACTACATTCTTTCTTGTAACAATTTGGTTGAGTTTTTCACGGAAGGTCGAAGCGTGATTGAGAACAATTACAATAATAGAAAAAATATACGTTGATGTGGGAGAAAAAACTTCGAAGAAAAGCAGGATCGTATAATGAAACAATCAACAAAACTGTGATGTTAGAGCCAATTGAAGTAGGCCATCGAATAGTTTTTCTTTATTAAACACCTCCAATGTTTATTTATGCACAAAAATCAGTTCTAGAAAAATTGTATTTTTATCTAAGAATAACTAGTAACAAGCACTTGTATATACCTATTTGTTGTTTCAGCGGCAAATAGTTTGGCCTATAATGTTACTTGTTCCGTATTAATATTGTTTATTACATGTTTTTCTATATACCTAGTAGCATGTTAGATGATTAAACTCTCTAATATTAAACTAGACTTGCACCAGCTATAGCTTATAACCTATCTTGTTTATGTAGAACTTTTTTTCTCTAAATTTCAAGTTGCGTAAGAGCTGTATAAAGTAACAATATGTGATCAATTTTTTTATTTGTATTATATATTTTCCAAGTCATTGAAGCCACGTTTAGGACATAAATGTGTTAAATGTTCAATTTATTCTAGTTTGTCTATATCGTCTTTTACAGCCTCAACCCTCCACCTCCACCTCCACCTCCACCTCCACAAAGATATTCATATCAGTTCCAAATCAAAATTAATGTTTATTAGCTTCATATTGTGCTAATAGGTTCTATTAACTTCATTTTTGTATTGGATGTTGGTCATAAATATATATGTAAATCAGAAATTATGTCTATATAAGGTTGGCCTAAATTAAATTGATCTATTAAAGTAAAAGTTTATGGGCCATAAATTAAGGTGTGGAATTCAATGTGAAAAGTGTGGAATTCAATGTGTAGATATCTTTTTATATTTCTCTTTTCATGATAGGTGAAAATGAATTTATGAAACTGACAATTTTGTTCTAGTATCTCATTGTACAAAATTCAGGTTTTGGAAAACTCTTCTTATATTCAGAAGACCAATACTTACCAAAGGTGGTCAAGACTCTAATATCTCTTATGGCTTCAGGAACGCTTCCGCTATCTAGTTTATTTACTCGATGATTTGATATGAAATCTAATAAAGTCCAATATTTTGTTTGTAAAATGCTCGTATTTAATATGCTTAAGTGTTTGATATGTTTGATTGTGTTCCATTGCCTTCGGATGCATTGACGATGGATGTTTAGCCATAGCCTTAAGTTGTTTTTTGTTTTCAAAAAAAGACATGCACATTATGGGAAAAAGTGATTACAATATGTAGAAGTTGTAGAATCCTATATTTGGCTAAGGATGAAGATGGTATAGTTGAGCTGACGAGAATAAATATATCCTTTTGGTTATAATAAGCATAAG
Source organism: Piper betle (assembly GCA_033002965.1). Lineage (NCBI taxonomy): Eukaryota > Viridiplantae > Streptophyta > Magnoliopsida > Piperales > Piperaceae > Piper > Piper betle. The sequence continues at coordinate 13,215 of JAURVB010013726.1, read as the reverse complement.
AATGCCACGAAGATGGGGCAAAACAAGTTTAAGTTATATGTCATGCATTGAGATATAAGTTGGAGTAGAAAGGAGGAAAGGGTGGACGTGGCGGCTGGAGGAGAGTTGATCGAGCCCAGTTTGGCCATCTCTAGGAGAGGAAATACCTATCCGTTGAAATGTAATAATAATAATAACTAAGTCCATGTTGGTCATCTTGTAATTGTCATTTGGAGCTCCTCCTTTCACGGGCCCATTTGTACTAACAATGATGAAATGTAATTAAGGATTATTTTTTATGAGCACATTCTAAAAGTGCCCCCTTTGAGGCCTTCATTAGTATATGAGAGTTAGTCCAATACACCGATAACCATATTAAACTTGTTTTAGTCAATTCCCCAACTAAATCTACCTTGTAGCAACTACATTATTTCTTGTAATAATTGGCTTGTCTTTCTTCACTGAAGGTGGAAACATGATTTTGAATAATTACCATAATGAAAAAATATACGTTGACGTGTGAGAAAAACTTTGAGAAAAAGCTAGGTCGTCTAATGAAACAGTCAACAAAATTGTGATGTTAGAACAAATTGAAGTAGGTCTTCGAATTGTTTTGCTTTATTAAACACCTCAAATCTTTTGATATTATATAAGAGTTAGTCAAATACACTCCTATTAAACTTGTTGTAGTCAATTCCCCAATCAAATTTACCCAGTAGCAACTACATTCTTTCTTATAACAATTTCATTGAGTTTTTCACCAAAGGTGGAAGCATGATTGAGAAAATTACTATAATGAAAAAAATGTACGCTGACGTGGGAGGAAAAAACTTTTAAGGAAAGCTAGGCCGTCTAATGAAACACTCAACAGAATTGTGATGTTAAAAAGAAAATTGAAGTAGGCCATGAAATACATTTTCTTTATTAAACACATCAAATGTTTATTTATGCATAAAAAATCAGTTGTAGAAAAGTTATGCATTTCTCTAACAATATCCATTAGCAAGTGCTTTTATATATCTATTTGTTATTTATGTGGTATGTAGCTTGGTCTATATTGTCACTTGTTATGTATTAATATTATTTATTTTAAGTCCTATACATGTAGTAGCATGTTAAGTCATTAAACTCTCTGATATTAAACTAGACTTGCACTAGCTAGACCTTATTGCCTACCTTATTAACATAGGGCATTTTTATTCCTGATTTGAAATTGCATATGAGTTGCACATAGTAGCAATATATAATCAGTTTGTTCTTTTTTCATAAAATTGAATTATATGTTTTCATGTCTTTGAAGCCACTTTTATGGCACAAATGTGTTAAATGTATCATTTATTCTAGTTTGTCAATATCATGTTTTACAGTATGAATCCTCCACCTCCACCCCCAACGAGACCTTAATTATCAATTTCAATTCTAAGTATTTAGGTCAGTTGAAAGACTATAATTGTCACTTCCATCGTCCCTTGAAGAAGCGTTACCTTTCAGAAGCTCATCTGTACTAACAAAGATGAAAGTAATTAGAGAGCATTTTTTATGAGCACCCTCTGAAAGAACCCCCTTTGAGCCCTTCAATAATGGGCCATCTTTTGATTTTATATGAGAGTTAGTCCAAAAAACTCATAACCCAACAAAACTTCTTGTAGTCAATTCCCCAATTAAATCTTACCTAGTAGCAACTACATTCTTTCTTGTAATAATTTGGTTGTGTTTTTCACTGAAGTGGAAACATGATTGAGAATAATTACTAAAATGAAAAAAATATATGTTGATGTAGAGGAAAAAACTTTGAAGAATAGGTCACCTGATAAAATAGTCAATAGAAATGAAGTAGTTCGTCGAATAGTTTTTCTTTATTAAACACCTCAAATGTTTACTTGTGCACAAAAAATTCAGTCGTACAAAAGTCATGCCCTTCTCTAAGAATAGCCAGTAACAAGAATTTATATCTATTTATTTGTTTCTTATGCGGAATATAGTTTGGTGACATTGAATCAAAACGAAACTTACAAACCCACTATTTTTAGGTGCCTCGGACGCATTGGCGTGGTTATTTTAAAGATTTAAAGACCAAAATGAGGCAAACTTAGGGCATTAGATCTAAAGATATCACTATTTTATATAAATTATAAACATCAAAGGAAATAGTGAATTTGTTAATTTAAGTTACTATGGATTGATTTATGAATTTACGTTTAACCCCGAAAAACCATGTAAAAATTCTACTGTGTGTTTCTTTACAACACTAATTTGTTATTTTTAACTCTTTGCAAATCAAAGACAACTTAGTTTCACCGAACCCCCGTCGACTTGATTCAACAACATGGACAATTCTGATCCCAAAACTAAGTTTTAACATGATTGAGTTTGAAGGGTTTCAATTGAAAACGTTGGATTATTAAGTGTGTGTCATGTAGACCATCGGCTAAGCTAAAAAACCACTTTTTCGGAGAATTCTTCTGATCAGCTGATTGATCATTTGGTTTGTAAAAGAATATAATAATTCGTTCTTAGAATATAATCAATTAAAAAATTAATATACCAGTAATAATGCTATTTTACTAATTATATGAGCTTAAAAATATTATTTTAATTAGATAATTTGGTTCAAAAAATTAAAATTAGCTGAAGTGCGTAAAACAACATAAATATATAATGTGCTTTTAAATTAAATACTTATCATTGAGAAGATAACTAGAAATATTACACTTCTATCTAGATTAAAACTGCTAATTGGTAGAATATAACTACGGAGAGTACGCTTTTAAATTAAAATTAAGTAATTGTAACGCAGGGACCATTCATATACATAACACACACACTTCTAAACTAACAATTCTGGCCTCACAACTGATTACTAAATGCTTCTTTTCAGGTTTAATCCCATCAAAGGTCCACCATTAAAAATCATACCTTCTACTGGTCACATAAATAACCATATATCCTTCGGATTTTAAGGAATTGATCAGCAAAAATAAGGAATATCCTTAAGATATACATCTTTGTTAATTACAGATTTATGTAACCACCCTCAACTCACGCAGATTAGAGAAGAAACGGAGGAGGGGTTGGCCGAGGCAAGGAGAGTTGGGAGGGGTAAAATATTCAGCTGATTTCAATTCATTTAGAACTTGCAACCGCTAAAGTGTTAACTTGTCCGCCCAATTTAGCTGCCCGTGGGGACACCACAGAGTCATGACCATCCACTAAACAAGCCCACAAAATTTAAAATCCGATGCCAACAAAGCCCATTAAGCTTTTTAGCATTCCAAATAACACCCAGCTGGCCCTAATACTAAAATAATACTAATATTACTATGGGACTCAAAAATAAGAAATTTTTGTTAAAGAGACAAAGGAGGCTCATTTGAAGGGGTCAGACCAGACCAAGATAGATAAGCTAGTACGTACACCTAGCTAGCCCGAATAATACATACTTGCTGCCATTTATAATACATACAGAAATACTAGTTCTTTTTAACATTATACAAATAGTAAGTTACTAACACTGCTCTCTACTTGGAGAGTTAGTTAATAAGCATAAGAGCAAAATTTCTTAAAGAAATTTGGTTCGCACATTAATTTTAAAGAAAAGGTCAAAATGTGTTAAATGGCAGATTTGGACTAGTATGTGTATATATTATAACTTATTTAGCTTCCCCTCGATCAACAGCTAGCTTTTGCTGTAGCGTAAAGACATGAGATGGAGGGAAGGATGAGAGGACTCAATAGAGGTCAGTGACTGCTCCAACCCTTTAGTCCAGACCGTGTCCCTTACATGTCTCAAAGTCTGTGAGTTTGATAGCTTCACTCCCATGCACGAAATTTGAATCTGCATGCAATCATCGATCGACTTCATTAGTCACACACGTAAACGTCTACAAATTACATCATTCAATTCATGTGTATATATAGGGTATACATAGTTTATGGCAAACTGCATCGAGGCGCGTATATATTGGCATTTTGACATGTTATGTACGACACTACATATCAGCAAGCAGGCTTATTTAATTCAGTTGAAAATCTAAGATCATGATCGACCCTCCAATACCATTCACAAATGAGGGCATGCAAATCACCTAGATATATATATGCATACGTAATTAGTTTCACAAAATTCAATTGCATGCACGTCAATCCTAGCTTCACAGGGAATCATTAAACCGAATCTAATTTGTACTGTCAATGGGTTTTTATATGTATATAAGCACTGCATGACAGAATTAGTGACTCGTTCCAAAGCCCCATGCAAAAAAACATGATCCCTAACCTGATACTCCTGGCCTAAGCCATTCGCCAATAAACACTGTACAAACGCATTGATACAAAACAATGCATGCCTTGTGCCTGTTGCCTTTTATCATGCTTTTCCGTCTAACTTTTCACCCAAAATCCACAAAGTTGATATCCCGGCCGGCCTCTTGCAGACCGCGCGCGGCGCTAGTTATGATTATATCGCATCATAGTAGCAGGCCTAGAATATAATTTGCATACAGATCGTAGAAAAATGCCGGACGCAGAACAGGCTATCTAATATCTAGAATACTGAATATATATATATATATTGAGAAGGCATCCGACCGCAAAATACTCGGCGGTCAAAAGCAGCAAGTTGCGGTGAGGATTCCAGGCTCATGCATGCTCTCCTACGTACAAACCCAATGATACTACGGCCTCATGAAGATCGATAGCTATACGGTGTACTCTTTGATATTTCAAGTTAATTGTTTCTGAACCACAGCGTTTGATCACAATGATCTCAGACGCTCCTAGCTATACGCTAGAGGTGGAGCAAAATTAAGAACTTTCTAGTTTCATCTCTAACAGGCATGTAAATAACCTTCGAAAAAAATATGCTCGTGTATGTAAGTAAGCTCAATGTGGGAAGGAAGCTGGGACAATTTAAAGCAAACCTTATGCATACATAAAAACACGCATGCTGGATTAAAATTTCGAATATTCATGGCTTAATATATAGCACAGTTATCTGGAAAATGCTAAAATAAATGTGCAATTATTTTAACTTAGATTTGCAGTATTCAAGGTGATTAAAAATATGACATGTTCACAAATCTACATTTGCATGTAAAGGACATTAAACTATCACTCGTGCATATATGTGATCTTGCTATACTCAACTCGATGCGACACTTGTATTGTTTTTCTTCATTTATTGTCTTAATCTATAGACCAGCTTGCTTTATGCTCGAGGCTGCATCTATATTCGAAACATATAGCAATGCTGCTATCTAGTATACTAAAAAACCTTTACATTAGCTCCAATGTTACCATCAGCACACTCCTCCAAAATTCGAATATTCGGTGAGCATACTGCACATCTAACTATTAATACTAATTATCAGATCACCATGTATAAGCGCTAAGAGACCAAATTTATGACTTTTTCACAGGTTTTAAAAAAATATTGATCAAACCTATCGAAGATAGCACCTGCATTATATCCAAATTTTAAGAAGACAGAAGGCTAGTGACTCGAGAAATTTCCCAAGTACACTGCGTCATCAAAACTCGCCATCAAATTATACTACACATGTACACCCTTCAAAAGAAAATGTTGAAGTGGCGTGAGAAATGCTTTTCCTCGCTTCCGAAAGTTTCCTTTACCTTTGAGTTTTTCAGCTTCCCTACTCTAGGCCAGTTTTGTATAACACATACATCTTTAAAGCGTGAAGAGTACTTTTGCAGGTATATTAGAGTTTGGCTATTTGTTATCATGCATGAATATGAATATTTGTTAGCAGTAATTAAGAAAGCTTTTGGTTTGTAGATATGAACGCACAAGTTTTCGCGTCCCCAACTAGCTCGATCCTATAAACGTACAAACAGGAAATAGAATGAGAAATTTGTACCTCGAATTCGCCGATCAAGCCCAAGCTTTCTGACCAAGTACTTCTTCACCATCAAGATCGTCATATTTTCATCCCTGCACATAAATGAAACCTCGAGTAAAACCATTTCATCCAATGTATCGAATCAATGTCATATGAAATCTAACATTAGCCTACATAAGGCTGGCGCAAAGATCCATCAAAATTAAGAAGTGATGAAATATAAATTCCGTGCATTCTTATCGTAGAAAGTGTGCAGCATATGAAGTGCATTTTATTTAGCTACTAAATGAACCACTCGCGTTGTATGGTGAGGGAAACCAAAAACGGAACTAGCAACATCATAAGGTAGTTACCACATAGGGTTTTTAACCATATGTTCGTTCATCAAATTAGATGGATCCAAGCACGATCCATGTCCCTAACATCTTTGGAAACTAGAAGAAGAAGAATTGATTCATCAAATTTAAGTCTGGTTTCACTCACTTGACTCTTATGTACGCCTTGGGTAGCTGAGGGAGAGCTCCACTCTCTCTTCTCCTGAATAAATCCAAACTCCCACGGGTTACTAGCACTCAATAAGATGTGTTCAAGACCACCGACTTGAAAAAAGGCAGAAAACAAACAAGCAATTATCAGTACAATACCAGCCAGGCAAAGCAACAAGGCTAAACCAGAGGCCGACCTCTGGCCTAACTCGGCGGGAAGATAAAAACAAGCTGGCAGTGGGGAATATTGATGATGATGAGGAGGGCAAATTAGCCAAGCTTTGATAATGCCAAGCCTCACAGTAGTGCATAGCACCTGCTGGCCTTCTGACTCCACCATCATCACCAAACCCTAACCCTAATAGACTCTGATGCTGCCCCCAAGGGAGAGAAGGTAACAAGCTGCTGCTGTATTGAGCAGCAGTAATAGTAGTAGAAGGGGTGGTAGTGGAAGGATAATTAGGTCCAAGGCCAAGGCCAAGGCCAAGGTCCAACCAGCTGCTCTCCTCCTCTTCTTGGCTGTGGCTGCCAGAACCAGAGGCCATGTATAGTATGCAAACGTGAAAGGCCAAAGATGAAAGGGAGAAGGTGAGATGTTAAGTGGGGTATTGTTCATTTTGAGGAGAAGAGGGGAGAGAGAGAAGAGGCGATGCAAAAGGAACAATGGAATGCACAGAAAGACACAGTGAGGGGAGTAGTTAGCCAGTGCGTGAGAAATGCGTTCGCTCACCCTTGGGAAAGTCCAAATGATTTGTGTGAGTGAGAGTGAGAGAGAGCAGACGCATAGACATAGATTGAAACACTATTTTGAGAGAGATCAGATCAGAAGGCAGCCTTTTGATGTAGGCGAGGACAGACGGTGCGCTAGCTAGCTTATCAGAGGCGGGATTGAAGAGGCGATAGAAGAGAAGGAAATAGGAGTTTTATTTTATAAGAGTAGCTAGGGAGGGAGTTGAGGAATGATGAGAGCGTGCATGGGAGCATGTCGTGGTGGGGGAGGGTGACAAGATTGGTGATGGAGAAGAAGCCAATAGTTAATCATGGCAAGGCGAAAATGTGGGCCCAGAGACTGTGATTGGTCGAGTAGGGGCCCACGTAAGTCAAGGTTTTTGACGAGAGTAGTAGGACTGGGTCGTAGCGGTAATCATAATGCGTGGCTCAAATTATTTTCTTACCATGCAAAAGAGAACCAAGTCCACTTCTCATGAACCTCCAATGCTCTTCTTCCCTGGACAAGCTCGGATGCGTATGACCTTGATTACTCTCAAGTCAACCGCTACTTTTCTCTACCATGATCAGGTTTAACAGGTGTAGTAGTCACAATCCATCGTCGAGTTTAGTTCTACAAGAAAGTGGGACTCTTCATGTATATTAGAGTAATAGTTTTATTGTTAAGAAGACCACTCTTTTGTGACGCGAGCTATTTCTTGTGGAACATGATATTACACACTGAATAAGCTTATCTTGCTATTTGCATAAAATTAAAGTAGGTCTTAGCTAAGCCTCTTATAAGCTTGACTTGCGATAATTCATAGAGTACCATGTATAACTTCGGTTAGCTCAAAGCTGCGAAAGAACGGCCCTAGGAAGCTTATTGAACCACTTTGGAGGATTTTGTTGGTCGATCATGGATGCTGACTGGCACCGCTCGTCCCCCAGTAAGACCAGCATTCGGCATTTAAAAGGAATGAACCTAGTGATTTTACTTGCTTTCATTTCCCTTTCAAATGTAGACTGATGAAAAAACCTTTCACACGTAACATAGATTTTTCCTTCCGAATTTATTTGAGCGAATACACATCGCAACTCTGTAGTTTTACTGAACTTCCTGATAATAACATCCAATACATTATCTTCTGTTTTCAGTTGAACTTTGTTATGTCCCCAATGTTGATTGTAAAAAGAAGGCAAACATCAGATTTTCTAATCCTTGCCACCACTTCACTACTGGTTCCTGTAGTATCTCAGTACAAAATAATTCTAGGATATCGTCCTCTTTATTTCTTTTTGCGCCATGTTGCAGGAAGAACATTTAATAACTTCCGTCTTAGCGCGACAAGCAGAAAGGAACCAACAAATGGCCAAGTTGTGACGATGGCAATGTATGCAAGCAGCCAGACAGACCCCCTAGTTTGCCGGGATAATTGCTTTAAGCTTCTCTTGATGCCAGTCAATTCCTGGAGTCTAGTAATGTCTGATTCCTTCTCTTGTGGTTGATCTGAGGATGGGCCTGCATCACCCACAAGACTCTGTTTGCTATACCTCGCTTTATCTTCTTCCTCTACATGATCATCTCCCATACATATATTAGTGGCTTTAGATGTGGTGGGTAGATGTTCACAAGATGCATTCCCCTTTCCTTTATTAATCTGACTACTGCCTGATGCCACTACCAAGCCTTCTTCGGTTACATTCACATATGGACCCTTATCAATCTCAGATGGCGAAGAGGAAAGTTGGACAGAAACCTGAACATGGAAGCACTTACGGAAATCAATTAATCAAAACACTGAATAATTTGCCAGATATAATTTAACCTAGTTGGTCAATCAGCAATTGACCATATATAGCCACTTAATGAATATGTTTGCATTACCTTGGATGGAACACAAAAGTAATTCCACATAACTTCAAGCTTAAGGGGTATCTTTCAAAAATAAAAATTCTGTTAACACCCAATTCTTAACCAAACAATTATCTACATTGGCCATAATTACTCCTCATTTATTTTGGACAGAAGACTATCAGGGACGGAAGATAGGAATTAATTAGGCAACCCTCCACACAAAAGCAGCTGCAGTAAAAATCCAATCTCTGAAAAAAAAAATCTTCAAGAACTACTTACCTTCTTTTGCCCATGCATTAAAGTGCTGGAGTGAAGAGCCCCCAGAAATTCATCCACAGCCCTTACCCACCTACAACAATAGGAAAGGTACTAACTTCACCTTTTTGGCTATCATAAGACGGACATCATTAGTCACTCTAATAAGATCCAAGCAAGATAACATAAAAAGAGAACCTTACCACAAATTTCTCGCAGTTAACCCTTCAAAAAATGCTAAATGTCCTCCATGAATGGTAGTCGCCAAAACCACATTTTTGTTTGCCCTGATGATAATAATAATAATAATAAATAAATAAATAAATAAATAATCTTAAGAGTTTGCAAACGCCAGAAAGGACATAGTAGTCTGCACTGTACCTGCATTCATCCCAAGGAATGGCTTCATGCGTACAAAGTGGATCATCCATAGCACTGAGGCAGAGAAGCGGAACTGCTACATTTGGAACATAACTCGCACTGCTACAATGCCTGTAGTATGAATCAACAGTCTGCACTACAGAAATGTATCTTTTCAACAATTTTTTAAAAAAAATGTTTTATTCACTCAATAAAACCAAAAAACATAAGCCAAGCACAAGATAATTATGGGAATAAGGTGGTAGGCTACAAAACCACAAGCACACACTGCATCCTCAGCTTCCCATGAATGCTAAAATTTAACTACTGGCCTCAAAATTTTGGGGTTTATAAATGGTATTTTATTTGCAGACATCCACAAAAATCAACAACAATATACTAACTCTAAGTTTAAAGTAGCAAAGGTATCAAACAACCATGTATAGAAACCTCAGATATACATGATTGCAACATGTTACTGCATTGAAAATAGAATTTTACGGATACCTGAAAAATAAAATAAAATCAAGGAAGAACAAGTTAAGAAATTGACATTTGTACCTCAAACTTCCCAACAAGACAAGTAGCATAAAGGTCAAAATCCCGAACTGAACGCGACTGCCATGAGGTTGGACAAAAAAGCATATCAGAATAAGCTAGGGAAAAAAAATGGCCACAGAATAAAGTTGAAAGTAAATGTCAAGACAGATGGAAAGGTATAATGCAACAGAACAAAAATATTTAAATATAGAATGCAATGCATTATTTGGGAAGGTATTCACCACAATTAGACCCTGACGGTCAGCAAATTAGGACAATGACCTAAAAGAGGCACTTTTGTCTGAAATGATTTTTTTCCCAGTGACAAATTTCAAAACTAGTGAAACAATATCCAGTTGTTGTGTTAGAATCCTTGACTCAATTAGACAGCCCGCCTGCTTGGCAATAGTAATATAATAGTACACAGCATACCCTTTTAATGCCTTCCCAGTCAGCAAGTCTTGAATAAATTGGTTGATGCCTGCAAGAAAAGCAGGCTTCATATAACAGATATCACAAAATAAAGCTCAAGGTTGAACAGGGGACATCTGCTAAATGTACAAAGGCGTTATATATAGGACTTCATGTTAGTAATAAAGGAATACATACAATTTTGCATAACCTTGAAGACCCATGGCAATAATTCTGTTATAAATATTTTGTACAAGAGTTCTGTTTATGAACCTATCACAGATCTGCAAATTAATATCAAAAGAGAAATAAGGCTTCAAGAGAGCAGAACGAAGACTCAAAAGGAACAAAAACATATAGATAAGTGTTGTGTATCAAGCTTGTATGACAAATTATCTTAAGTGTTTTAGCTAGTAAGCTGACTCACTAGAAGATCCCAAGGAGAGCAGACAGATGCAGCACCAGAAATAGGAGTTTTTTCACCCTCCTCTCCCAGGTACTTCACCTGAAACATGAAGATTATTTAAGTTAACTGTCCAGAGACCGCAGGATTGTACATATGAAATCATTCATCATACAGAACTACGTCATCCAAACAATAACAAAGCAATGGCACACAATTGTAGATCCAGATTTCAAATACAAATACAAATAAAAAATATCCTTACCAAAACATTAGCACCTATACTTGTCCCGACAATAAATAAAGGAGCCTTTGGATGCTCTTGATGAAGATAGTTAATGACACTCCGAATATCCTCTGTCCATCCAGCATTATAGAAGCGATCAGACTGTCACACAACATAAATGCAAACAACTTAACAAACAAACAGATGCTACAGTGCATCAATCCCTTGATGGCTTGATAAAAGTTTTGTCAACAAAAAAGTAATCTCTGACATTTTAAAAAAAAATCACATTGCAGACGCTTATAGTTAGTGGATCTTACAGTTACAGAAACACCCCCTAGTCCACGATGATTGGCAACAACAACATTCCAGCCTCGTTTGGCAATCTTGAAAACAACATGCTTCACGTACTGGAAGAGCATTAATAAAGATTATTTGAAACCAGCTGCACAAAATTATTAATACAGGTACATTCAATGAAACAAGAAGCTGGTATTTCCTTTTAAGTTCATAACAGGGTTGCATTTTCGTCACCAAAGATAAGATTAAAAAGCAGAACAAGATGTTATACTAAAGCTTACCGATGCAACAGAATCACTTGTTAACCCAGGGATGACAACCACAATAGGAGTCGATTCAAGTTCTGGAGGAGAGAACCCACTCGGAGGTAGCGTATCTATAAACCAAAAAATAGTTTTAGTACAACTAACAGCCACTATCTCAAAAATCTTCAATTCACCACATATAAGCACATTATAGCAATAGAAACTCAGTAAAAGCAGCAATCAAATGGCCAACCAAGAAGACGTTTCTGTATGCCTACCGTGGGTAAAGGAAAGCCAGTCGAGGGCGATGGTTCCTCCATCGGGCGTCTCAAATATCTGCCTGCAACGAAATACCCCCATTCCGGATGACCAATTGCACCAAGACCGACACAAACAATGACCAAGGCAGTTCCGGAACAAACCTAACGTAGTCGAACTGGGGAGGCCTGCCAAAGAGCGTCAAGAAAGCAGTCTGAAAGTGTGGGCTGGACAGCCATGGCGTGGGAAGGTACCTATATATATACATATGTATACCCGAACGCACCATTCATTCCAATAAACCCCATCAACAACGCAGAAACAACAAGAAGTTGAAGTTGAAGAGGAGGAGGGGAGATAGACGGGCATATATACCTGGAGCTGAGGGAGGAGCAACGGGCGGCGACGGAGTGGAAGATATCGGAGGAGGGGTGGAAGGTGAGAGAGACGGGGTCGCCGCGGAAGCCGCGGCGGAGGTCGCGGAATAGGTGGATCTCGAAGAAGTTATAGAGGAAGATAAAGAAGAGGGCAGCGGCGGCGGCGGCGGCGGCGACGAGGTGGGGGAGGGGTACGGAGGCGGCAGAGAGGAGGAGGGAGTCGCGGAGACGTAGCTCGGCAATGTCGGCCATGGCCGTGAAAGGCGGAGCGGTGAATCTGCGGGAAGGTCGATGGTGAGGAGGTGGAAGCGAACAGAGGGGCGTAGGGTGTAGAGATGTATCATGGTCGGGTTGGGTTAGGTGGAACGCAAAGGGCGAGGTTGAAACCAACCTTTACCGCCCTCCCAACTAAGTACTGGATTTCCTTCTAGCCAAAATTAAAACAGTTGAATATTAAATAATAATAATAATAATAATAATAATAATAACCGTAACATCACGATAAATTAATGAGTTTTTTACGAAAAACAAGAAATTATTTTTATAGTTAGTCAATGAGAAAGAGAAATTTAGAAGAATTTTTACCGAAAAAAAAGGAAGATTTCTTTTTACAGAGATACAAAATTAAGTATAATTATCAAAAAATATAAAAATTATTATATTGACAAAATTACCTCTTTTTTTAATTAATTTTTTATTTTTAAATAAATTCGTCTATGCTAGCTTTAGGCCATGAGGTGATCACTTGTAAAACCCACGATTCGAGTCAGGGTTTTATATTCAGAATCGGTCGGGTCAACTGTTATTTTTTCGAGTTGAGTCAGTTTCAGGACACATGTACCGAGCCGACGCCGGTCGCGTGTATGAGCCATGAGGGTCATGTGTACCCAAGTATATAATGATAACGTCATGAACACAGCAGAAAAGAATGAGTTATCAGAATATATAAGAG
>JAURVB010013725.1:0-41112 GCA_033002965.1 Piper betle | reverse complement strand
CAATAGGCAGAATGCATCGTGAGCTTGATCTGAAGTTCGAAAACAAACTTGAGGGATATCATCTTTGAGGGTTATTAATCCAAAAAAGAACCGTTGGATAAATGGCCCCGAGTTAAGGTGGATCCGATAAAGTGCCAGTTAACTCGTCCTACACATGATAAATCAAATACACAATAGAATAGCGTAAATCAGAGAATGAGTCCTAAACGGACTTGTAGAAACTCCAAACGGGTCCACGCACCTAGGCTAATTAAATTGTACTTACATAAATTTCATGACATTTGTAATTGTACAACACTAAAGAAATCTTTAAATGAGTATGCAGTCAAACTGTTCACATACATAAAGTAAATGACATACTCTAGGCTAATCAACTACATAAATATTATAAAAAAACTGTCAGTAACAAGTTATACAAGAAGTAACTGGTCCACAAAATAAAATAACTATAATATCAAACTAGCATACGAACTTGGTATTTCATAATAAAGCAAAACAAGAAGGGGATGGTACACTACAAAAGAATCACACAACACCCAAAGCAAACTACATCGTCGTGCGTCCTGCAGCTGATCGGGCAATACCCTTTCTCCTATCCTCTCCAATTCCATCATGCTCCTCTCATTTGAACTCCGAAGACAAGCCAAGTACACCGTAGTCATAAAACTGTAACGACCCGTACTTAAAAATATAATTGATGTAACGATAATATTCCAGAACATGAACTGAAATACAACAAATAAGTCTCGCAATATATAATATGAATCATAACAATAAATCATGTTCCCTAAAATTTAAAATAACCGTCCCACAGACTCGGACCGTTTCCCATAGCCTCATTTATAACACAAGAGAATAATAAGGAAGTCCAACTTTATTATCGATTCATCATACCTACGTTGCTAAAAGAACCACCAACCACACTTCTATTCTTCAGTCCAAAGCTACTCACCTGCGAAGGCAATTCTGCATTAGTGATAAAACCACTAAGTCGCATAATTAAATGAAACAAGTCAATAAAATCCCTATTATCATTTCACCCGTTTTTTTATTATCGTTTCACAAGTCTTTTAGTAATTATCTCTCAGGTAGTTCTGAGATTAGTAATTTGTATCTCAGGTCATTCTGAGATTAGTAAAAGTCGTCTCCCAACTCATTCTGAGATTAGAAAATATCTCCCAACTCATTCTGAGATTAGGTGGTCTCCCAATTCATTTTGAGATTAGTCATGGTCTCCCAGTTCATTCTAAGATTTGAAATCGTCTCCTAGCTCATTCGGAGATTATGTGGTCTCTCATTCAGATTAGTATTCCCCTCATTCTGAGATTAGGTGGTCTCCCAATTCATTTTGAGATTAGTCATGGTTCGGAGATTATGTGGTCTCCCAATTCATTTTGGGATTAGTCATAGTCTCCCAGTTCATTCTAAGATTAGGTGGTCTCCCAATTCATTTTGAGATTAGTCATGGTCTCCCAGTTCATTCTGATATTAAAAATTGTCTCCCAGCTCATTGTAAGATTAGAAAATGTTTGTAAGATTAGAAAATGTTTCCCAGCTCATTCTGAGATTAGGTGGTCTCCCAATTCATTTTGATGAGATTAGTCATGGTCTGTAACGACCCAGCCCAAAGTGCAACATAATGGGCTAAGTCATTTCTTTAAAATGGGTACCCCGAAAGTTAAAGATCTATAGTCCATTCTCACTTATAAACAGGATCTTCTCCCAGTAGGTATTAGATGTGGGACTAAGTTGAGGGATCGCACAATCCACCCACCCTAGGGAATTTCGTCCCTGAAATGCCTATTCTTGGCCCGTTGCTAGCCCCAGCCCACGACCTTTCTGGCCCGTGACCGGCAGCCTAGCCAACGTTTCTAATCCAGCCCACCATCTAACACGGAACCAGGTCGGCTCTGATACCATTTGTAACGACCCAGCCCAAAGTGCAACGTAATGGGCTAAGTCATTTCTTTAAAATGGGTACCCCGGAAGTTAAAGATCTCTAGTCCATTCCCACTTATAAACAGGATCTTCTCCCAGTAGGTATTAGATGTGGGACTAAGTTAAGGGATCTCACATGGTCTCCCAGTTCATTCTGAGATTAAAAATCGTCTCCCAACTCATTCTGAGATTAGTGCCGACAAAAGCTACCAATTTGGGAAAATACAATATCTCATATAGTTATACCAGTTTGGGAAAATATAACATTTCAAATAATTATACGGACAATACAACATTCCAAATAATTATATGGACAATATAACATTTCAAATAATTATACGGACAATAACATTTCAAATAATTATACGGACACACATAATAATTTTAAAGGTGCGGCCTCGTGTCGGACTGAGTCAATTCCTTGACCTCGATTGCGTTACAGCGCATGGTGGTCGAATCTGGGCTCAGGCCGACCAGGGCTGCCAATAAGGGAAAGTATAACATTTCAAATGATTATACGGACCTGGATATTTCGAACTCACAGCTGCGACCAATGATCATAATATGAACAAGAATATAAAATTATATATAAGTATAATTTTATTCGAGTAGGAATGCATGCAACTAAATGACGTAATATATATATATATATATATATATATATATATCACTATTAAAATTCAACAATATTAAATATTAAATTATTTATGTGATTTAATCATTTAAGTCCTACTTTACATTTTAAATTAATTATCTAAATTATAATTAATACCTAACAATTGATAAAATAATTATTACTAATAAACGCATATTTAATTTCCCTTTGCAGTGATAATTACTTAACCCCGATCTTGATGATTTAATTTACGGTTATAATTTTTTAATCACTAATATTATTTATAGCAATTTAATTAATTAAGTTGTTCGATTAAATTATTTAAAATACTTTGTATTATTTTAATTAAATTATATTATTAATACAATTATTTTAAATTATTCAACTCAATAAAGTTTCGAGCTTTATTTATTTTCATTATGTTATTTAGGTTCGACGCCAGTGATTGCTACTCGACTATAGTTTAATAATCCATTTTCTACATTACTAACTCTTTAGTAAAATAATCACTTTATTTACCTAATATTAAATTTAATATTGTAAAGTTAAAATCATTATTTTATTAATCCCTTATAAACATCCAATTTAAAATTAATCACTTATAGTATGCCGATTAATTATCGACCGTTTATCATTACCGTTTTCTTTTATTAGTTGTGGCGATTTCATACAATAATTAATTAGTTTAGTAACTTTAATCCATAACTCATTAAAATAATTATTTTAAAGATTTAGTACGTGTTAGTACTATTTTTAACTCGAGTCGGTATCAAGTCAGGTGTTATTTACGAGTTGGTATTATTATTTAACTCGAGTTGTGTCGTGTCAAGCATTATTTACAAGTTTGCCACCGAAGGTAGCAGCCATCGTTTGTCATCGTCCAACTCCGCCGTGCCATTTCAGTGTCACCCTGGCCAACTCTGGCCGCCTTCCAGCCGCGGCGACGCCTGCATCGCCTACCTAGCGGCACGCTCGCGTCGCCAATTACACCACCGACTAACATCAAAACAGGGGACTCGTTGGCCAACAGTTGTGTTTAGTTTCTTTCTTGTTGATTTTAAACTTTAATCCTCACGATTATAAAGCTTATTATCAAATGAAAATATGCATGCAAGAAAATTAAGAAGAGGGAGATAGGAAGAATACCTAAGCAAGGAAGAAGACACGCCGGTAAGGAAGAGGAGAAGAAAATGCGAATGAAGGCTAGGGTGGAGGACGTCCTATATAAAATAAAATGAAATGACGACTAGGGTATGTGAAAACACCCGTATTTCATTTAACCGACTAACCGGGTAAATAATAAAATATAATAATTAACCGGGTAGAATTAATCGGATATTTGATATAACACGTTCGGTCCTTCCCGAACCGCGTTCGCGTCCTTTTTTTTTTCACGGTCTTTACAATCTCCCCAACTTGGAAATATTTCGTCCCTGAAATATCATAACAGGCAACAGAACAATTTTGATTAACTTTATTTATTTCTTCGGGATCAGTTCATACCACTACAAATATAAAACTCCTATGCCACAAACAGGCTAGGGCATTTCCTTGCCATTTCTTGTTCAGTGTCCCATGTAGCTTCTTCTAACCCTGATTTTTCCACAATATTTTTACCAAAGGAATTTCCTTGTTCCTAAGTGTCTCTACTTCTCTTGCCAGGATGCAGATCGGCTTTTCCTAGTAGGTTAAATTTGATTGTAGCTCTGAGTCTTCAAAATATGTGATGATATGATCCTCATCCCGTACATACTTCTTTAGCATTGACACATGGAAAACATTGTGTGCACCAGCTAGGCTTGGTGGTAATGCTAATCTATATGCACAATTCCCAACTCGATCCAGGATTGGAAACGGTCCTACTAATCTTGGCTTCAACTTCCCTGATATTTTAAATCTGATCACCCCCTTCGTAGGAGAAGTCTTTAGGTACACAAACTCCCCAACTTGGAACTCTAGGTCCTTCCTTCGAGTATCAGCATAACTCTTTTGTCGATCCTGAGCTGCCTTAAGTCTTTGCTGAATGAGTTTCACCTTTTCAGTTGCTTCCATCACCATCTCTAGCCCGACTATAACTACTTCGGTAGCCTCCAGCCAGCACGATAGAGATCTACAAGGACCTACCATATAAGGCTTCAAATGGTGTCATCCCTATACTGGCTTAGTAAGAGTTATTATAAATAAATTCAGCCAAGGCTAAGTGTTTCTCCCAGTCACCTCCCCAGTCAAGAATGCAAGCTTTTAACAAATCTTCCAAAGTTTGAATGGTTCTCTCACTTTGACCATCAGTTTGGGGATGATATACTGTACTCAACTTAATTTGAGTTCCCATGGCTTTTTGGAAAACTTCCGAGAAATGTGAGGTGAAGAGGGGATCGCGGTCGGAGATTATCTCCTTTGGAATCCCATGCAATTTGACACTATTGTCAACATACAATCCTGCTAGGTATTCCGCTTTTCTCATTGATTTCGTGGGGATGAAGTGAGCTACCTTAGTTAGTCGGTCCACAACTACCCATATGGAGTCATGCTTCTTTTGAGTTCTTGGGAGCTTTGAAATAAAATCGCATGTAAGACACTCCCATTTCCAAATTGGTATTTCTAAAGGTTGCAATAGTCTTCTAGGTAGTTGATGTTGGGCTTTGATCTGTTGGCAAATCTGACACTGAGAGACAAAATCCACAACATCCCTCTTCATCCCAATCCACCAGTAGGTTCACTTTAAATCCTGATACATTTTAGTAACTCCAGGGTGTATCGAGAACTTTGAGCGATGAGCCTCCTCCAAGATATTCTGCCTCAGTGCATTATCCTTGGGTACACACAACCTTCCTATAGATCTGATCACATTATTTGAATCAGCTACAATGTCAGGAATCTTGTCCAACATTTTATTCAGCTACCACTTTTGCTGACATGGCCCAAAGTTGAGCTAGCTGCTGACTTTTCTCCCCTTTGCCCTTCCGACTCAACGCGTCGGCTACCACATTCGCTTTCCCTGGATGGTATAAGATTTGGAAGTCGTAGTCCTTCAAATATTCTATCCACCACTTCTGTCGAAGGTTAAGGTCATTCTGGGTGAAGATATACTTCAAACTTTGGCGGTCAGTGAAGACTTCGAACTGGGCTCCATACAAGTAGTGTCTCCAAATCTTCAGGGCAAAAACCACTGCTGCCAGTTCCAAGTCATGGGTTGCATAATTTTGCTCATGAATCTTCAATTGACGAGAGGCATAGGCCACCATCTTACCTTCTTGCATAAGGACGCATCCTAAAGCCAACAAAGATGCATCACTGAAGACTACGAATCCTTCATTACCATTTGGCAGTGTCAAGACTGGTGCTTTAGAAATTGGTGTCACTCCAGGTGCAAGGTCAATGACAAACTCCACTGCCCGCTTAAGAGGTAACCCGGGAAATTCGTCTGGGAATACACATGTTCCTGGACTGAATCCTCCCCTATACCAAATTGGCGAACGCTAGTGCTTTCTTCTAGACAACGGGCTCTGGAAAATATTGTCCATTGAAAGCTGCCACAAATTCCGCCCACGCGATGGAGGAAATCTCATGTCAATGGAAAGTGGTTTTCTCCATGGATTTCCACTAGTAAGATGCTTCCTCTTGAAGCATGCATGTTGCCAATCTCACTTGATGGCGGTGGGGCACAGACAGAGCTCTATACGCTTTTTCGGTAATGTCAATCCAGCTCTCCCCCTTCAATGGATTGATCCCTCCAATAAATACCTCAGCTCTATCCTTTCTATATTTTCCATAGTGTAGCGGTCACTATCATCACCTGCTGGCAACACCACTTGTCAGACTATCGGTGGCACTGGGTTTGGATGCTCGCCTTGCTCGCCCGGGCACCCTAGGGCACTCCCTGACCACCATCTGGGGTGATTCTAGGACCCGCTGCCGAGTTTGAGGCTCCATGCCTTGCTACCACTCCTGGTAACCGCTGAACAATATTCTGAACCACAGAATTTGTATTTTCTGAAGCCTATGCTAGTCCCTATATGGCTATCAAGATCTAGGCCAACACATTCTCTGTGTTCGACTTTGACTGAGCAAATCAGTTTGACTGTCTAGGAGTGCCTGCCATCTGAAATGTTGAACCATCATGGTTCATTAATAATTTTTTCTTCCAGTTATGACTTAGGTTTATTAGAGAATGAATTTGTTAATTCATAACACAACACAGTGGGAAAAGATAATTATTAGACTTTTCAACGAGGTACTTGAGTCATAAAATGTGAGCTAGTGGGAAACTGTGCTCTGATATCACCTGTAACGACCCAACCCAAAGTGCAATGTAATGGGCCTAAGTCATTTCTTTAAAATAGTTAACCCAAGTTAAAGATCTATAGTCCATTCCCACTTATAAACAGGATCTTCTCCTAGTAGGTATTAGATGTGGGATTAAGTTGAGGGATCTCACAAAAACATACGCCATAGAATACGGCACCCGTAACCTTATGATTCTCTATGTGTGAGATGCTCATTGACATAGGGGTGAAAACCATGAAGCAAGAAGAAAAAGTAGAGCTCTATGTCAATCCCATCAACAATGAAACAACTAGGCTCCTCAATAGATCACACTTTGGGACTTACCCCTCGAAGTGGGACTTACCCGAAACAATCCCCAACAATCTCCCCACTCTCAAAATTATGAAAACTTAATATAATAATGTTTGCACGTATTTATCCGGCCACGTGTATTATTTCTGAAGAATTGGTCCATGCTATTCTAAAACTGCCAGAGGAGATTACAAGAGGAAAAGTCTTCGTCATTCAAAACTGAAGGAGAGAATTTGGGTGGAAAATCCTGACGGTTTATGATCCTACGCCCGTAATATCGAAACAGAAGAAGCGTGGAAAACTCTATAAAAGACAAAGCCCGACGTATTGGAAAAGGGGGGCTCATACGTTGAAAAGAAGAGAAATAGAAGAAAGAACAGGGGAAGACCCCTCGCCAGAGATTTATCTCAGGTGACCCCTGGCCAACCACACCGCCATCTTTTCTGTGAAGCATTACCAAGGAGAAACATTTCTATAGTGCCGGAGGAGACCCAGCTCCATTTATTGCCAAACTTTGAAGATGAAACCTACGTCGCTGCTGTTGCACATGCCGGAATAAAGACTCTGCTGTGAAGTTGTTGCCATTGCCGTGAGAAGAGGAGAAGACCGGTGAAGCAAGGTCTCCAACGTCAATGTCCGTCCAAGACCTCTCTCCATTCCCAGTGTTCCCTCACTTCCTTCAAAGCCAAGCCGCCAGCCAAAGCTGTGCCCAAACCCGCCGGCAATGAAGAAGAAGATAGCATCTTTGTTTTATAGGTTCAGCGTCCAATTTTTTGGGCAACATTGGCCGTATTGGACCAGTCCGAGACCACGGGCGTGAAGCTTGAAGTGCCCCCTACACAACGCCTCAAGGACATGCCGCCGGAGACTCCTGTCATCGCTGGGAAATCGCCACGAAGCACCCCACCAGAGAAAGGAGGGAGAAGGCGGAAAACAAAGCAACGCAGAGAAGATTTCACTGGTTTTTTCGACCAGTGACGGCCGTTCCCAGCGCCACCGTGGAGTGAAATGTGAAGACGGAGGAGTGGTCTCGAAACCCAAAGTGAGACTTCGCCGGTGTTCGCCATTGCAGTCGCCGGAGAAAAGCCAGGAAGAGACCCATCCGACCAGAGGAAAAGCAGAAAACAGAGCAGAAACAGTCGCGAAGAGACAGATTTCGCGGCGGTTTTCCGACCACCTCCGGTAGTTACCGGCCCCAAAGTGGTGACCAAAGTGAAAAAGGAGAAGTATTTTACAAACCCAAAGTGAGCTTTTCCGGTGTTTGCCATTGCAGTCGCCGGAGAAAAGCCAGGAAGAGACCCATCCGACCAGAGGAAAAAGCAGAAAATAGAGCGGAAACATTCGCGGAGAGCTGATTTCGCGGCCATTTTTCGATCGGCACCGGTCGTTGCCAGACCTTCAGTTGCGATCAAGTGAAGGTGGAGAAGTGATCTACAAGAACATGCCGAGAACCGCCGGAGTTCGTCGCTGAGGTCGCCGGAAAAAAATTGAGAAGTGACCGATCGGAGCAGCGTAGCACAAAAGTGCAGAAAAGTGTCCAACTTTCCGGCATCCGACCGACGACCGACCGGAGCCGCCGCTGACTGTCGGACCACCTCCAAGACCTTCACCATTCTGAGATCTACAGTTCTGGACAATCTCCGCCACCTTCAGTCACCGGAAAAGACGCCGCCGGGGTCCCAAAAGCGCCGCCGCGTCACCCTGTAAGCGGGTCTGTCGTGCCCGTTTACCTCTGACCGAGTCCGCTTTCCTGCCAGGTCCGTGATCAGATCCATCTGCCCCACGAATTGCTAGACCCGCGAATAGACCCGGACCCGTGATCGTGTCCGAGACCCGCCCTGTGACCCGGATTTGAGTTGGCCCACCGTGCACCACAAGCAAACTGGTGTACGCATAAAGGAAAGACAGCCTGCGCACGCCATCCGGTCCGGTCCAGTATTTATTTGGTTTAAACCAACCCGGAACGGCCCGGTTCAGTGTATTATTGTTCCGGAAATAATTTGAAGGCATTATAGATCTTGGATTGAGCCTAAACTTACTACCCCACCGTTTTTGGACGCTCTGGACACATTGGTGGGGTCATTTTAAGGATTTAGAGAGCAGAAGGGGATAAATATTGGCATTGGAGTCAAAAAAGTGGCAAAATTCCACTATGATGTGTAATGTGTAAAAATCGAAGGAAAATTAGTGGATTGTGAGCACATTCTCACCGTGGACTGACTTAGGGATTGAACCCTAAGGAACCACGTAAAAAATTCCCTGCGTGTCATTTCATGTGTTTGTAATATTTTCTATTTCCATCGCACTATCTCTTTGCGCGGCAAGGGCGCCTCGGTCCCACCGAACCTTTAAACCCCGAATCACACACCAGAACCGATTCGAGGGGGCGGACGATCCCGCGCCCGAACATATTTTTGGCGACTCCACTGGGGACCAGTTAGAAGGTAGCAGTGTCGTTTGAAGATTTGTGCGAGTAAGGAGGAATGGCACCAGAGACAAGGAATGCGGCACGACAAAGAAATGGTAATGAGGATAATTCATCCACATCAACTGAAGGTGGCCAACAATTTGAATTAAACATGGAAGCAAGTCAGCACATAGCGGGAAATGTGCGCGAAAGAATACAACAGCTCGAAGCAGTGTTGAATGAAGGAAATGAAGGAGGAATTACTCCAAGAAGAAGCATGTTGAGACGAGAAGATCAAAGTCCAAGAAGCAATGAAGAGGTAAACCAACCATTAGAAGCCGAACAAGTGCTTTTGACAGCAACAAATCAGCTAAGTGGAGGACAAGTACTGAATCAAGCAATTGAAGAAAGATTCCGCCAAAGTGAAGAGCGGATGCAACGAATTGAGGATATGATACAACAAGTGCTCGCCCAGATGCAACGGGCTAGTGCTGCAAACGGGAGCTCGTCAAGAAGAGAAGACGACCATCCCACGCAATGTCCAACAATAGACCAACCCCTGGAGGCTAGACAGATGTCTTCAACCTCTGAAAATCCAATTGTATCTACCTCACTCCCAACTACCTGCACAACATTGAGGGATCAAGCTAACATCCCTCACGAAATCAACAATTTGTTTCTCATTTCAAGTACTGAGTCCACCCACCAAACATCTACAACTTCAACTTCGTTGCCCGAACAGATTTGGATGCAACACTATCCCACTATGCAATCGATTCGGACTGAACATAGTTTACTTCCTCACTCAACATGGTTTCCACAACCACCGTATTACCAACCACCATACCCATACCAGTGGTATAGCCCTGCATGCTCCCAACAACTGTCTTCTATGGTGTTTCCACCATCAATCACCACCACGGTGCCCATCCCAACAGTACCGTCAGCAATGCCAATAAGTCAAATGTCAGTTCCTATTACAGATTTACCAGCAAGTCAGCCACAAGCCCAATTGCCAACCATGTCAGTAGCACCAATGTCAGACCTTTGTTATGAAGAGTTGAAAGCAGAAATGGATGCACAAGCCGCACTTATCACTGCATTGATTGGAAAGAAAGATAAAGAATCAACTGAAGCGACAAAGCGTCTTCAACCTTTAGCTGATGAAGTCTACACAGAGGTTTTTCCTGAGAAGTACAAGTGCCCAACCTTCACGAAGTTTGATGGAGATGGCAACCCTGAAGATCACATCACAATCTTCGAGATTGAGTGCGGAACAATCTCGACAAATGAAAAGTTAAAGTTACAACAATTCCCAGCTTCACTCAATGGTAATGCACTTAGATGGTTCAACAATCGCCCACCCAGATCAATCAAATCATGGGAGGAACTCATTGAGCAATTCACAACGCATTTTCAGTCAA
The DNA here is from genome assembly GCA_033002965.1 of Piper betle. NCBI lineage: Eukaryota > Viridiplantae > Streptophyta > Magnoliopsida > Piperales > Piperaceae > Piper > Piper betle. Next base: position 30,149 of record JAURVB010013725.1, on the reverse strand, counting down.
TTGATATCCCAATAAAGATTGAGCATTTAAGGCAATGCCAGAGAAAACCAGGTGAAGAATTTGCTACATATGTAAAAAGATTCAGAAGCCTTTCATCCCAAATGAAAGAGACTCCAGAGATCAAGGAGCTTGTAAAGATTTGCGCGATGAATGCTGGATCAGCAGCTTGGTTCCTGAGTGCTGCACAATGCAATACATTTGAAGAACTCTTTGAAAGGGTGCTAATATATGAGGAACTCAACAGAATTTCAGCTTCAACAAAGAATAAAGGAGCATCAAGCAATGCAGTCACCGAGCTTGGTTGCATGAATCATGAGTGGCAAGTGAAGACTAAGAATGGAAGTGAGAATCCAAGATATACAGCTCGAGAGTCTCGACAACAGCGTGAATGGAGGAATATTAAAGATTACACCTTCAACACTGGAGATACTGAGAGATGGTTTGACGTGTTGAAGAGCAAAGGAAAGATCACACCATGGACTCCAAAAATTTTGCCAAAGCCAGAAGATGAAAAGAACGAAAATTTTTGTCGATTTCACCAGAGGTTAGGTCATTCTACGGTGAAATGTCGAGACATGATGGAGAAGATCCAAGAGTTACTTGACAAAGGTGATATAAAGTACAAAACTTCAACCGCCAATGTGATGACAGTGAGCCACTCATCTTCACTAATAAAGTCTCAAAAGAGAATGGAAAGGCTAGATGAAGGAAGGAAAAATGAGAAAATGTATGCCCCAATGGTTAAGGTCAAAGACATGGAAATGCCACATGTTTCCACTAAAGAAGTGAAGAAAGGGTTCTCTACATCTCCAATGATGCATGAGTTTGAAGTTCAAACTGATCAAAAAAAGAAAGGAAGCTTGATAAAGAAAAGATAGAAGATCAGCTTGTTGTTCAAACAACTTCGACTCAAGAAGAAGTTAAATTGAAGGATTCAATGCAATATGGAAAGACAAAACTTCGCCTGATTTGCAGTTACGGTGGAAAGATAGCGATCCAAGGAAGGAAGAGACATTACATTGGAGGAAACACACGACTTGTTTTAGTGGATCGTGATTGTTCTTATTCAAGTCTTGTTACTCGAATCAAGAGTACATTTTCTACTAGCAGCCCTTTCATGATCAAGTGTCAGCTACCAGGTGAAAGCTTGAAGTACCCTATCACAATTGCTAGCAATGAAGACTTGACAAATATAATTGAAGAGCAAGAGGAGTTCAACACAAGCACAAGATCAACTTCTCGCCTTCATTTCTTTGTATTACCGAAGAAATCAAGATCACCATCCAACTCAACATTGGACAAGAAGTTGGGGGCGTCAATCGAAATTATTACTCCTAAAAGGTTTAAAAGAGAAGCCAACAGCTCAACAAATAGTACGATGCATCACAAAAGAACAAGGTCTCCCCCATATCATAGAAGGAAAAGAAGACATCATGAGATCTTCTTGCCAAAGAAGCTAGATGCTAAGAAAGAGAAGTCACAGCTGAGAGTAGAAACGAAATTGTCATTCCCTCATTGCTACTCAAATCTAAAAAGTAAAAGGAAAGAAATATGGATTTGGAAACCACGGTTGTCGAGCAAAGAAGCCACTCTCCTAAATCAAAATAATGGGCAGTTATCACACAGTGACCCAGAAGGGGTCATCCTAGCTTGAGAGCAAAATATTATTTTTCGCAAAAAAAAAAAAGAAAATGAAAAAAAGAGAAAAAAGAAAAACAAACTATATTTTTTTGCCGATTCTTCTTTCCAAATTTGCGAAAAATCGGCAAGGGGGCTAATGTTTGCACGTATTTATCCGGCCACGTGTATTATTTCTGAAGAATTGGTCCATGCTATTCTAAAACTGCCAGAGGAGATTACAAGAGAAAAAGTCTCCGTCATTCAAAACTGAAGGAGAGAATTTGGGTGGAAAATCCTGACGGTTTATGATCCCACGCCCGTAATCTCGAAACAGAAGAAGCGTGGAAAACTCTATAAAAGACAAAGCCTGACGTATTGGGAAAGGGGGGCTCGTACGTTGAAAAGAAGAGAAATAGAAGAAAGAACAGGGGAAGAGCCCCTCGCCAGAGATTTATCTCAGGTGACCCCTGGCCAACCACACCGCCATCTTTTCTGTGAAGCATTACCAAGGAGAAACATTTCCATAGTGCCGGAGGAGACCCAGCTCCATTTATTGCCAAACTTTGAAGATGAAACCTACGTCGCTGCTGTTGCACATGCCGGAATAAAGACTCTGCTGTGAAGTTGTCGCCATTGCCGTGAGAAGAGGAGAAGACCGGTGAAGCAAGGTCTCCAACGCCAATGTCCGTCCAAGACCTCTCTCCATTCCCAGTGTTCCCTCACTTCCTTCAAAGCCAAGCCGCCAGCCAAAGCTGTGCCCAAACCCGCCGGCAATGAAGAAGAAGATAGCATCTCTGTTTTGCAGGTTCAGCGTCCAATTTTTTGGACAACATTGGCCGTATTGGACCAGTCCGAGACCACGGGCGTGAAGCTTGAAGTGCCCCCTACACAACGCCTCAAGGACTTGCCGCCGGAGACTCCTGTCATCGCTGGGAAATCGCCACGAAGCACCCCACCAGAGAAGGGAGGGAGAAGGCGGAAAACAAAGCAACGGAGAGCAGATTTCGCTGGTTTTTTTCGACCAGTGACGGCCGTTCCCAGCGCCACCGTGGAGTGAAATGTGAAGACGGAGGAGTGGTCTCGAAACCCAAAGTGAGCTTCGCCGGTGTTCGCCATTGCAGTCGCCGGAGAAAAGCCAGGAAGAGACCCATCCGACCAGAGGAAAAGATAGAAAACAGAGCAGAAACAGTCGCAGAGAGATGATTTCGCGGCGGTTTTCCGACCACCTCCGGTAGTTACCGGCCCCAAAGTGGTGACCAAAGTGAAAAAGGAGAAGTATTTTACAAACCCAAAGTGAGCTTTTCCGGTGTTCGCCATTGCAGTCGCCGGAGAAAAGCCAGGAAGAGACCCATCCGACCAGAGGAAAAAGCAGAAAACAGAGCGGAAACATTCGCGGAGAGCTGATTTCGCGGCCGTTTTTCGATCGGCACCGGTCGTTGCCAGACCTTCAGTTGCGATCAAGTGAAGGTGGAGAAGTGATCTACAAGCACAAGCCGAGAACCGCCGGAGTTCGTCGCTGAGGTCGCCGGAAAAAAATTGAGAAGTGACCGATCGGAGCAGCGTAGCACAAAAGTGCAGAAAAGTGTCCAACTTTCCGGCATCCGACCGACCGACCGGAGCCGCCGCTGACTGTCGGACCACCTCCAAGACCTTCACCATTCTGAGATCTACAGTTCTGGACAATCTCCGCCACCTTCAGTCACCGGAAAAGACGCCGCCGGGGTCCCAAAAGTGCCGCCGCGTCACCCTGTAAGCGGGTCTGTCGTGCCCGTTTACCTCTGACCGAGTCCGCTTTCCTGCCAGGTCCGTGATCAGATCCATCTGCCCCACGAATTGCTAGACCCGCGAACAGACCCGGACCCGTGATCGTGTCCGAGACCCGCCCTGTGACCCGGATTTGAGTTGGCCCACCGTGCACCACAAGCAGACTGGTGTACGCATAAAGGAAAGACAGCCTGCGCACGCCATCCGGTCCGGTCCAGTATTTATTTGGTTTAAACCAACCCGGAACGGCCCGGTTCAGTGTATTATTGTTCCAGAAATAATTTGAAGGCATTATAGATCTTGGATTGAGCCTAAACTTACTACCCCACCGTTTTTGGACGCTCTGGACACATTGGTGGGGTCATTTTAAGGATTTAGAGAGCAGAAGGGGATAAATATTGGCATTGGAGTCAAAGAGCAAGTGGCAAAATTCCACTATGATGTGTAATGTGTAAAAATCAAAGGAGAAATTAGTGGATTGTGAGTACTAATCTCACCGTGGACTGACTTAGGGATTCAAGTTGAACCCTAAGGAACCACGTAAAAAATTTCCTGCGTGTCATTTCATGTGTTTGTAATATTTTCTATTTCCATCGCACTATCTCTTTGCGCGGCAAGGGCGCCTCGGTCTCACCGAACCTTTAAACCCTGAATCACACAAGAACCGATTTGAGGGGGCGGACGAACCCGTGCCCAAACAAATAATAATAGGCTTAAGTTGGAAATAATAATATTAATAGGCCTCCTAAAAGAAGGCAGTTTATGATTGATCTTTTGGTTTTTGAAAATAACTCAAGGGATCTCAACTTCAAGGGTTATTAAGCACGACGTCTAAATGGCCCGAACTAAGTAGGTTGCGATAAAACCACCACTTAACTCATCCTACGATATAAAACAACCCACTCATTAGATAAATGTTAAATAAGAAATGAGTCCTAAATGGACCTGGCCTTCAAGCTCCAAGCAATCAATCCGCCAGCTCGAACCTCGCGACCTATAAACAAACTCAACTTGACATCTAACACAATATAATGATGCATTCATGAGAATGCATGATCAAACGAGATAAGATTAATTTAAATCAATTGTTATATATATTTGTAGATTATAATAGATGAATAAAAATATAACATGAATGAATGAAAAAGAGTGATAACAAAAAAATAGTGCAAGAGTTACCAAAATAGAAGATTTAACCAAACTATAGGTATGCAAGATCAAGGTTCCAGATTTGGTCAAAAGTTATAGATTTTCATCAAATGTCAGAAATAAAAAGAAGAGGATTAAATAACAACATACTCAAAAGAATAATGGTTCACCATAGATTCAACGATAACAATATGTACTTCAAAGTATAGTTGATGTACGGGTACCTCGACGTGCAACCAACTTTGATGGTAAATTTGGGAAACTCTGACGGACAAAAATGTTGGGAAAACTCAACAAAAGGTAGAAGGATGATAGTAATATAATTTGGAATTCATGGTAGAAAGATGTGTTTATAAAGACAAAGTTTTTCATAAAATAAATGAGAAAATAAGGAAATGAAAAGACAGTGAATCTTGGTATAAGAAATTGAAGAGATGTGCACGAATGCATATACAATTAATAGACATGACCCACCATGTGATATGGTCTATTAATGTGGCATGACTCATGACATTTTTAGAGCTCTAATTAAATTGTACTTATAAAAATTTCATGGCTTTTGTATTTATACAACACTAAAGAAATCTTTAAATGAGTGTGAAGTCAGACTGGTCACATACATAAAGTAGAAGACTATCAAGAAGTGGTGTAACAACAAGGTAAAGGTCATATAAACTTGGGTATTTGATAACATCTTGACACTAAATGTATGACTAAAACACCCCCCAATATGTCTCATCTAACATGTAAATGGCCCAATTAACTAGTTCTAAAACACAATGCATGCCAAATAAAACCACACCAATAGACACCCACAAACCGAGGCATGAGCAACACAACTCTCCCTAGAACAAAGAGTCAAAAGCTAGGCCAAACCAAATCGAACCAAAAGGCAAATTGAATCAAACCAAAGGCCAAACGAAACCAAAAACCAAATAAAATCCTAACCCAAAGGGCACGAATTTTACAAAGTGTCATTGGTCCCAAATAATTAATCAATTACTAGCAAGCGAGCTGAACAAGTCATGAGAAACAAAACGATAATATAATCCTTAAAGAAGTGTAACGACCTGGCCCAAAGTGCAATGTAATAGGTCTAAGTCATTTCTTTAAAAGTGGTTAACCAAATTAAAGATCTATAGTCCATTCCCACTTATCAACAAGATCTTATCCCAGTAGGTATTAGATGTGGGACTAAGTTGAGGGATCTCACAATCCAACCACCTTAGGAAATTTCGTCCCCAAAATTCCTAAACTTGGCCCTTTGCTAGCCCCAACCCATGACCTTCTTCAACCTGTGACCGACAGCCTAACCAACATATCTAGTCCAACGCACCATCTAATATGGAACCGGGTTGCTCTGATACCATTTGTAACGACCCAGCCCAGAGTGCAACATAATGGGCTAAGTCATTTCTTTAAAAGTGGTTTACCAAATTAAAGATCTATAGTCCTTTCCCATTTATAAACAAGATCTTATCCCAGTAAGTATTAGATGTGGGACTAAGTTGAGGGATCTCACAAGAAGTCTCACTAGGGCAAAACCCCTCAGGTGCAACGCCAAGAGAAGAAAAAGGCTACGGTGACATCCATCGGTGTCGGGACATGGGTGGCGGTTGGGTCTGGATCGATAGACGAACACGTTCACAGTGGGCGGCGACACAACGGTCTGGACGATGGTGATTTGCCGGAAAATGGGAGAAAACAGGGGCAGTTAAGGCAATTATTCCGGGAGAAGATGGTGTCACCGGTGGCGACCGAGGCAAGGAAGGTCGTAGGGCTAGTGAGGATCAACAGATCTCACAAAAAGGAGTCAATTAGAGGTGTCGGATACATCAGAGGCGGTCTGACGACGACATTTTTGGTGAAAATTATGGTGGTGGTTATGCAATGCCAGGACTTTCCAGCATAATTCTGGTGATAATCTAACAGAGGCAGGGCTCTAGGATGGGTCCAATAGATATCCTCTAACAAGCTATTTTGATCAAAGGTGGTGGCACAGGCGGAGGAGTGGTGGTACGACGGTGGCAATGCTCGAAAGTGGCAGCGGCACTGACAATTTCTAGAAATTGCCAATGCTTTTGGGTGATTTTCGGTGATCCACGGTCCATGAGGAGGCAAGGATTGTTGCCAGCAACGAGACAAAGATGCTGGAGGTGACGACATGGCAAACAGAGGTTGGGGTGGAGAAATATGAAGGTAAAAAATGAAGAGTATGCTAGGGTAGAAAATGAGGTGCAACTGCATGAAACTGTAGTCGACATGCAAAAACCTGACACATGGCACTGCCACGTTTCTAACCCACGTGTGGTCCACCAAGCCCATGACATATATATATACCGTTGGAAAGCTCTCATCAATGCCATCGTAAGTCAAAAATGACATGAAACCGAATGGTGTATCTATAATCGAGAATCGATGTCTGAAGTCCAAAATTGGCTAAAAAATTAAGTCAATCTTGAAACAAAGAACAACTAAATTGTGGTGACTTACACATCCAAGATCCCCAATGCATGAAATGATCAACCCAAAATGCCCAATGCAAACACGACCCTAATCAAACCCACATCCTCACTCAAACCCTAACACTCAAATACATGCATAACTGACAAAACTGATAACAAAGATTGTGCTCCCCAAACTCGATGTGTCATCTTAAGCATGCTATGATATAACAACTCATATCATGAAACAAGGCCCAATTGGCCCTACAAAATAGACATAAAAGTCAAATCCAATATTGAACCAACCCGAAACGTATCCCAATCGAGTAAAAAGTATGTTAAAGCCTAAACCAAAGGTCTGGGTTACAACTTCTAAGACCTAGGAAGAGAGCCAAGGGGCAAAAAATGGGCCTCCACTTGTGGCCCAAGCTAAACAAAACCCAGCTAGCGAGGCACAAAGAGTAGTTGAGGACTGAGACAAGTATAACAAGGAGAAATTCATCAAGAATAGAGCTATGGAGTTTATTGGGGGAGTTGACCGAATTAAGGCTAAGAATTGGCTTAACAATGTGGAAACAACTTTTAGAGTCATACAAGTACCTCATAAGCATAAGACTATGTTGGAAACTACTATGCCTCAAGAGGAGGCATATCACTTCTATTACATGGTCTAAATTTGTGGCTTCCTTCAATGAGTAGCATTTCCTTGGGTTAGTGATTCAGGAGAAGGCTTCCAAATTCAATAACCTAACTTAGGAAAATGATTTAGTTTGAGAATATGCTCAAAAATTCTTGTAATTACAGAGATTTTCTCCTGGATAGAGAATGAGAAGGCTAGATGTGGCAAATTTTTTTGGGGTCCAAGGTTTGAGCTTAGAGATAGGATTGTTAATATCCCTAAAACTAGTTTGATTGAGATCATCAATGTTGTACCTAACCATGAGTTGATTTTGGAGCCAAAAAATGTTGCTAAAAAGAACAACTTTACTCCAAAATCTAATATTCCTGCTCATCTTGGGATGAAATCTTCGAAGCAACAAAGTTTGGAGAATCTTAACAACTCCAACAGATGGAAGAGGTCATGGAAGTGCAAAAATTGTAGGAAGGATCATTATGGGAAGTATTATAAACTACCCAAGTACTTCAATTGTGGGAAGATAGGACACATGAATAAGTACACTGTGCCAGCAAAAAAGGAGTAAGGTATGAGAAAAGAGTGCTCCCACTTATTAGAATGTGATTTAGAACTTAATTTATCTTATATAATTTTTGGGGATAAACATTCTAAAAAGTCGGGAGAATGTGAGATCCTAGGTCAGGTCAAATGTAATTGATTAAATAAATTACCTTAGTGGTGTTAGACCAATCGAGTTAACTACACATGTCAATTTCACAGATTCATATCTCCTTGAATATGTGTTAAAGAAAAAAGCTGAAATTTTAAAGGGATAAACTAGACACCCTAAGGAATCTAACAAAAAAAGGTCTATGTAAATCGGAGTTCTACCGAGTGAGATATGACCATTTTATGTTGGTCTTATATGTAGGTTAATAGATAATAACGTGAAGGGGCAAAATTAACTTTTAACAAGCCCATAAAAAAAGGGAGGTTTTAATGTGAAGAAATTGTGGACAATTAGAAGTTTTGAGATTGTGTTTTTAAAGTTTTAGGACTCCTATTTATGGTGGTATCAAGAGATATCAATCCCTTTCATATACATACAATCGTGTGAGGATTTAATTAATTAATTGGAATAGATTTCCCAAAATACCCTTTCTAGTCACCACCTATTTAATATCTGGAGAGAAGGCGTTGACCACTCTCTAGACAATTTTTGAAATGATGTGGGGAGGGTGAAGAAGAGACTAGCTCTTGGTATGTTTCACCTTCTTTTTTTGATTTTCTTCATCATATTTTTATATAGAATTTATATTTAAAACATGCACGTATCATGATTATGTGAATTTTGATCGATTTTTCGTGATTTCTCAAGGGGAAGAATCATGCACGGACTTCAATTGTTGGAGGATTGTATTGTACAATAAATTTATAATGTTTGGATTTGTTGCATGTGTGTATTCATGCAAAGAATGAATTCTTACATGTAATTCTTTTTGCGTCCATGTTTTACATAATTACTTTTATTAATTCAATAAATCCATGATGAATATATGTAAATCAATAGTTGTAACATGTTTAAAGAAGTTTTGAATGCAGTTGTGTTGGTTTAGTATGATTATACAGTATCAAAATATAGAAATATATCATCCTCTATGCTCTTTAATGGTGAAATTCAATATAATTGATAATTGTATGAAAAACCATCATGGAAATCTATTAAATAATGTATTTAGCTTGTTGTAATGATCAGGAATTGATCATGGTAGTTTAATGCATGAAAAAAATGTCAAAATAAGTGTTTTGGTTGAGGGCATAGCACCTAGGCACCAAGCAAGCGCTTGAGCATTGACTATTGTGGGAAAATTCGGATTTTTCTTCGATTGTTGAACGCTCGAGCGCCAGTGACCAGAGCGCTCGACTATTAATATATCTATTATTTTTGCGAATGTGGAATGCCCAGGCACCGGGTGACAAAGCACCCAAGTGCATAGGCCACGGTGAACACTTCTCGTTAAGTTATAAATTAATTATTTAATTTTTTTAATGACTTAATTATGCTTGTTTGATATTGTTAATAAGTTGATATGTGACATATACATTAATTGAATACATATACTCGAGGTTGAATATGCACATGTTGTTGAGAGTTGATTGTGAATACATCTCGTCATAAGATTACATGTAGTTAATTGAACATACATATTAATTTATATTATTTGGGGTTTTAGAAATTCACTTGCTAACTAATTCAAGTGATAATCACTGAAACAATCGAGGTACATATAGTTTTCATGATATATAATTAACACACTTTATAGTCATTGATTGGTGGGGAGATAAGCAAGTTTATGATATTAGTATGTTGGACATGCGTCAAAACTTTGCTTTCCAAACTGAAAGCTATGATTAAAGGTTCTGAGGACAATGAATCGACATAGTTAAGTACGTACTCAGACACCGAAGTCTGGGTGGGGTATAGGTGCATTGTCATCCCATTAAGGATAGTGGCATCATTTATGATCATAGAAAGAAATTATTTCCGATAGATTAGTTAAATCTATTGGACGATGGTTACACTTAAACTCAATGTCGCTATTTATTATATTGATCATTATTATATGTACTTAGTGGTTTCATCAATTACATAGAATTGCCTCCACTGGTATAACTAGCTGGGAGTGGATATTGGAAGGGATAATACTGTGGACTCTGCAGATGAACTATTAGTTGCTTATATTAGATATTTTTGGACTTGGTATTTCATTATTTGGTTATTTAGGATTAGTAGTGGAACCTTGTATGATTTATGGAGTTGAAATTTTATTTTGTATTAGTCATGCTGTGAGACTAATTTTATTAATATTAGTTATTATTTATATAGTTGACTTTGGATAAATTTCTTATAATTGTAATAGTTATTATTTGATTGCAATTAAACGGCAAATTAATTTGTTTCTTTAATTCTTGTAGTTAAGTATTAAAGTTGGTTAATTAATTGTTATTTGTTGTGTGCTTGTTATTATTTAATTATTCCTTGTGCTCTTTGTTCGAATAATTTCAATGTCGTGCAAGTATACACGGTCGAAACAAATAATATAATGATAAATTTAAGTATTAACCCATAGAGAGATGAATTTCCTTAAATTAATTTAAGTAAGTGAAATTAAGAACAAAACAAAAACAATCAACTTTAACTAAATCTAAGTAATAACTTTAAATTAAAGAAAGAGTTATAAAGATAAAACTCGTTTTAGAGTCGAATTTCCCTTAACATGAATTTAATATTCATCATATCTTACTCTTATCTTTAATTCTCTCAGATTGTTGATCTAGGATAATTATATCACATGGTGGCTCCCGCTCCTTCATGCTTCTATTATTTTGCCTCAAATTCTACCTCCTAGTGATAATTAGTTAATCAACAAAATAATATATTAAGATTTGCCTTACAATCGCATACGATGTTGTGTATCTTCCGACCACAACAACAAACAAGTCAAAAGACTCGTCGTATGATAAATTATCAATGACTAATCTAATTAATTTCTCCCGAAATCTAATTAAACCTCATGATCTAAGAAATAGGCGATCAATCTACTCTTAGCATTAAGAATATGATAATTTAAACAATCCGATTGAATAAAAGTGTAAGAGGTTGAAATGAATTTAATTAAACAATGTTAAGTTCCATTCTTCTCTAGAACGAAATAAAAGGCTACTCCATAATAAAAATAGAAAACAAGATAAAGAAGAAACTAGTTTTCATTATGAAAGGAAAATAATTACAAAAACTAGAATTATTTCTTTTACTAAACTCCTAAGAGATATCCCAAACAACAAATGACAACCCCTTCATATATAAGATGAGATACCAAGGAGATACAAGAATTCGAGGAAGAATTCCACAACTCAATGTAGACTAATTGATTATGATGTCCAATGAAGTTTCCAACTCCCTGAAAATGGTGCCAAAGCTATGTATAACCATTCTCATCGAACTTTGCCAACACCAAAAATTATAGTCATCAATGGGTGGGGTCAATGCTATGACCAGTAAATCGTCAGCTTAATTTATTTCATCTTGTTCTGCATGAAAACTCCAAAATTAAGCATATCTCATAAAATATTAATTAACTAGAATATAACGAGAAATATCACCAATTAATAATTTTTATACTTGGGAAGTACAAAATCACATTAAAAATATTGGTCAATATTATATACTTTTAAATACTTAACACACCCCCAAACTTAAACTTTTGCACGTCCTGAGCAAAATATCATAACAAAGAAAATTTTACTACACAAAAATACTTAGTCCCTATTATGTTCTCATATGATTCTTAATCAAACTATCCAGAGGCAACAAGATGTCAATCAAATCAGAAATTCCCTTTCATTAATCACACCCAAAAGAAGGCTCTCCTTGTGTGTATGTAAGATAATCCATTGGCTTATCATTCTCATCTGCAACCAAGAGAATTACAATCAAGCACATGGTTAAATATGTTTACCTTTCGCTCCCATCTCCACTGATGTAGGCAATGCCAATTCAATGGAATCAATAGGTCTTTATAGGTTGTAATGGGGCCAGGGGCTAGGGACCAAAAATAGGATAAACAAGATAGAAAAATCAGACGCTAATATGCACACTAGCATTAAAAATCCTTTCTAAATCCTAACATACATGTACAACAAATCCCCAAACACTGTAACAATATGACACAAACTTCCTTAAATGTAGTAGCGAGTTGACCAAATATAAGAACTAACTTTGCTTTGATTTTCCATTAGCTACCTGCTACTTTTTTTCTATTATTTCAAACCAGTAGAAGCCCATTGCTTCATCTTGTGTACACCGGTAGAGGATCATTGCCTCATCTTTTTTCCCATTTTCTTCTTTTTTTCTCTTTTTTTCAAAGCAAAGTGTCAGGAAAATCCACACTATTTACTCAATCACCACTCTATGAAAAGCAATGCCTCCCCCCATACTACTCAAAGTTTCATCCCTATTAGAATTTAGAACGAATTCAAAACACTAAGGTGCTAGGACTCAAGTAGCCAGATATATTTTCAATAAAAAGGACAAGGCTAAAATAAGGGTAATCAAACAAACACATATAATAAAGGCCATGAAATTGTGTGCAGAGGATAATTCATATTAGGTAGGCTTGAAGAAAGGCCCAGACTCATCAAAAAGAATTGCCTATATCATTTTCCATCTACATGGCAAGCCAAATATTTCGCCTCGAAAGTCGCCAAGGCAAATTCTAAAAGTCATGACCATCATGTACAATCCTTATTGCAAAACATTCATTGAAATCATCTAAACCAAAGGATTGTGAAAATAATATAAGGTAGAGAACCAACTCTTGAATGTAATCATTTACTCAGTTCATCCCTCATATCAATTAATCAAGTTTTCCCAAGAAAGGTAAGACTAATTCACATGTATCTATCATTGAACCAAGAGACTAATATATTGTTGCATAATAAAATTTTTACACTAAACTACACTATATGTATATATATATATATATATATATATATGCATATCTAAATTTAAACATGAGTCGAGCATGAACAATATGCACAAAATTAAGGCATCCCCCCACACTTAAACTAAACATTGTCTTCAAATATTAAAAAAATAAAGAGAAAGAAGTGCAAGAGAACTCCTTGAACCATATTAGTCGGTGGATGATTATCATAAATAACTGAATTTGCACTTGACCCATGCTACAAAATAAAAAGAAATATTTAAAAAACTTCTACAAATAAAAACAAACTTTTAAAAGAAATCACTTGGGTTGCCTCCCAAGAAGCGCTTGGTTTAATGTCTACAGCCCGACCATCTTGATAATCTCTAAAATAAGTGGTACTTCAACTGATGGCAGCAATCTATGGAATGGTAGATCTAAGGTTTCCACAACTCTGAATCTCTTAGGCAAGATTGGTTGTGAATCTAATACTTTAATCATCTCTTCCACATCAATATCTTCTTCACAAAGAGAATGTATGGCCTTATGTAATGAATCACTCAACTGATCCCCTTTGTACATTATTTTATCAAATAGTTCAATTCTAGAATAATCATATGTTCCATCCGGGTAATTCATGGATTTAAAGATGTTATATGTGACATAATCATTGTTTACCCTAAGTGTAAGTTTTCCAGCAGCTACGTCGATCAGTGTTCTCCCAGTTGCCAAGAAACCTCTCCCAACAATGAGTGGTATATCGTCATTCCTTCCTTCCATTTCAAGCACCACAAAATCTGCAGGAAAGATAAACTTGTCAACCTTTATTAAAACATCTTCAATGACTCCTTTAGGATATACCAATGACCGGTCAACCAACTGGAGTGTGATGTTGGTAGGAGCAATATCCTGGATTCCTAACCTTTTGAAAATAGAAACAGGCATAAGATTAATGCTAGAACCTAAGTCACATAAAGCATTACAATGAACATTTCCTCCAATTGAACATGGAATCACAAATTTGCCTGGGTCTTTCATCTTAGGAGGTAGTTTTCTTTGGAGGATAGCACTACATTCCTCTGTCATGGCCACAACTTCATTGTCATCTAATCTCCTTTTCTTTGCTAGAATATCCTTCAAGTATTTTACATAACTAGGCATCTGTTCAAGTGCTTCAATGAAAGGTATGTTAATTTGTAATTTCTTAAATATATCAAGAAATTTTTTGAAATATTTTTCATCACTTTGTTTCCTCAATCTAGAAGGAAATGGTACCTTTTTTCAACCTCTTCTATATGTACCTCATCTTTCTCTTTCCCTTTGCTTCCGAGTAAGCTAACCAATGTATTGGGTTCATGTTTGTTGTTTGGCTTTTCATCTTTTTCCTTAACTTCATTGGGCTGAACTGGTTGTTGTAAAGTAATACCACTCCGGGTTATTACAGCTTTGCAATGCTCTTGACCATCTTTCCTTGGTTGTTCTAGTTGGCTTGGAAGTACACCCTTGGGGTCGCTCACTTGGTTCCTTGTTTAATTGCACCATAACTTGTTACATAAACTGTTGTTATTGTTGTTGATTCTGCATGAATTGTTGCATAGTTTGTTGCATAGAATTGAACATTTGGATCAAATCCGGTTGTTGTGGCTGAAAAGAAAGTGAAGGAGTTCGAGAATGTTGTGATGGTGGTGGTGGATTATTGGGGACAGCAGCCAATTGTGGATAATTATTCCATGAAAAGTTGGGTTATTGCCAACCCGCATTGTAGGTATTGGAATAGGGATTGTTGTTCTTATAAAATTTGCCTACGTAGTTAACTTGATCTGCTGCACATTGACCTATAGAATGTCCTTGTCCACACCATTCACACCTTGGCTCCACAGCCTTAACATGTTCCTACATATTAATATTTTGAACTTGATTAGCTAAAGCACTAACCTGAGTAGATAAAGCAGTAAGTGCATCTAATTCTAAAACTCCGGTAATCCTCCTTGGGTGCCTTTATTGTGTTTCATGGTGGTTGCTAGGAACCATCAATTCTAGCAGTTGAAAAGCTTCATGTGGGTTCTTCCTAAGAAACGATCCATTGACCGCTGCATCAACTATGTTTTTTGTTTGCCCCAACAACCCATTATAGAAAGTTTGGAATTGCATCTATCTTTCTATACCATGGTTGGGACACTTTTTCAACAATTCTTTAAATCTTTCCCATGTCTCAAAGAAAGACTCACCATCAAACTGCAAAAAAGATAAAATTTCTTTACGTAATCTAGCAGTTTTGAGGATGAAAATATTTTAACAAAAATTTTTCAAACAATTCATCCAAAGTGGTAATTGAATCTAATGATGACAACCACTCTTTTACACTTCATATTAATGAGAATGGAAATAAACGAAGGTGGAGAGCATCGTCAGAGACACCAGGTTGCTTATACATATTGCAAACCGATAGGAAATCAATGATATGCCTATTAGAATTTTCAGTAGGCGATCCACTAAATTGTCCTATGGTTTGTAAAAGGTTAAATAAAACTTGTTTCGCATCCACCAGTGGTAAAATAATACTAGGTTGTAACCCTCTTGCAAGAGTTACAACCCAATCTTGGATTGCCCTGTTATCATCATTGGCTACTGCTACAATTGGTGGAAGTGGAGGCATTTGTTGTTGTCTTCTTCTATTGCTTCTTGTGCTCTTCTTTCAGCATCCACCAGTGGTGCAATAATACTAGGTTATAACCCTCTTGCAAGAGGTATAACCCAATCTTAGATTACCTTGTTGTCATCATTGGCTACTGCTACAATTGGTGGAAGTGGAGGCATTTGTTATTGTCTTCTTCTATTGCTTCTTGTGCTCTTCTTTCAGCGGCACGCAAGTTTCTCAAAGTCCTTTCAATCTCTGGATCACTAGAAAACAAGGGTGATCACACTAATCAATGTATAAACAAATGATAACAAGGAAGAAGACAATGATATAGTATTTTAAAAAAATTCAGACACTAAAATCTAAAAAGAAAATAAAAAGGCTCAAAATTCTAATCCTAAATTAATTAAGAAAATTTGATTTCCCCGGCAACAGCGCCAAAAACTTGCTCGAATAATTTCAATGATGTGCAAGTATACACGGTCAAAACAAGTAATATAATGATAAATTTGAGTATTGTCCCACAGAGAGATGAATTTCCCTGAAATTAATTTAAGTAAATGAAATTAAGAACAAAACAAAAACAATCGACTTAACTAAATCGAAGTAATAACTTTAAATTAAAGAAAGAGTTTATAAGGATAAAATTCATTTTAGAGTCAAATTTCCCTTAACATGAATTTAATATTCATCACATCTTACTCTTATCTTTTATTCTCTTAGATTGTCAATCTAGGATAATTATATTACATGGTGGCTCCCGCTCCTTCATGCTTTTATTATTTTGCCTCAAATTCTACCTCCTAGTGATAATTAATTAATCAATAAAATAACATATTAAGATTTGCCATACAATCATATACGGTGTCATGTATCTCCCGACCACAATGACAAACAAGTTAAAAGACTCATCGTATGATAAATTATCAATGACTAATCTAATTAATTTCTCCCAAAATCTAATTAAACCTCATGATCTAAGAAATAGGCGATCAATCTACTCTTAGCTTTAAGAATATGATAATTCAAACAATCTGATTGAATAAAAGAGTAAGAGGTTGAAATGAATTCAATTAAACCATGTTAAATTCCATTCTTCTCTTGAACGAAATAAAAGACTACTCCATAATAAAAATAGAAAACAAGATAAAGAAGAAACTAGTTTTTATTATGAAAGGAAAATAATTACAAAAACTAGAATTATTTCTTTTACTAAACTCCTAAGCCAAGAGTTGAGATATCCCAAATAACAAATAACCACCCATTTATATAAAAGATGAGATACTAAGGAGATACAAGAATTCGATGAAGAATTCTATAACTCAATGTGGATTAATTGATTATGATATCCAATGAAGTTTCCAATCCTCGACAATGGTGCCAAAGCTATGTATAGCCATTCTCATCAAACTTTGCCAACACCAAAAATTTTAGTCATCAATGGGTGGAGTCAATGCTATGACCAGCAAATCCTAAGTTTAATTTGTTTCATTTTTTTTGCATTAAAATTTTAAAATTAAGTATATATTATAAAATATTAATTAATTAAAATATAACGAGAAATATCACCTAATCAATCATATTTATACCCGAAAAGTATAAAATCACGTTAAAAATATGCGTAAATATTATATACTTTTAAATACATACCACTCTTATGTTTGGAGTTCGGGTTATTGGACTAAAGTAACCCCTGGTTCAACTGTAAAATTGGGTGGGGCGTCGTAATTTGGCCACTTGCAAATATTTTCGTGTCGGGGCTGTCAATTCTCTCCACGCACTGATCATTTCTAGATTATTTGGCGACTGCAAGCATTTTTTTCATTTAAGATTTTGACAAAAGAGGATGGAAGAGTGAGTGAAATTGACAAGCCGGTAATGGCTTGTGAATTTCCCTATAGTAAGATACCTCTTGGAATATTGCGAGATGAAAAAGGTAAAAGTGAGATGATGAAATTGACTACCCAGCACCTTCTTAAAGGCTTGCATTGAGATTTTCCAATAACTAATTCTCTTGATCTTCTCCACAAACTATTATTTTCGCAAGCACTCAAAGTTAACTTGTTACATTTATAGTGTTTGGGGAATTTACTTGGGCTGGCTAGTTGACATTGAAAAGCTGTTAATGGGTTTTGTTAAGATTTGAACTTAAAGTGTAATGGGCTTGTTCTAAATTGGGCCTCATATAAATAAGGTAAACCTCTTTGATATGGCCGGGTAAGGCGAACGGGCAGCTTTAATTAATATAATGAAAACTACTTGTTCGTTTTTTCTTTTAACAATAGTTCGTTTTTTTAAGATAGCTCTTGTAGCCTTAAGTTTATCTATTTTTTATCTTCTGATACGTATAGCTAACCCAATCAGGACGTTTAGTATGGGGACGAGGAGCGAGCTCCCACGAGACAAAAAGATTTCCTTTTTTAAAGAGACTCGATTCGAAATGATTCTATGCTGAAGGCTCACAATTAAAATAGTTACAAACGTTTTCTCTTATATTGCCGAAGTATTTGAAATATCTCAACTTTTTTAAAATTAGCTCAAGCCAAATAGTAATGATCGGAAGTGTTTGTTATAAGGCTCGGTCCTAATAGATATCTAAAATCCGGGACTTGTAATCCTAATAGGAAAGAGAGGGAAATAAATACTTAATTATATAATATATGAGCTAAGTAGAAAGTTGAAATATAATGAATTAATTTCATTCACCAGGTTAACAATGCAAACCAATAATACAATTCACTTCCCAAATATTTAAGGCTGTGTCTTCAAAAACTTTAATTTTCTAAACCCCGAACCTCCTTTGTTCGGTCACCACTACCACCATCTACTTACATCCATTACCTTCACCTTATTATCATATTATATAAGTTCCTATGAGGGAGTTTGGCTTATGATTGCTGGCCTCGTGGGCACCAGATTATTTGGTGCCATCAAGGAATGCCCTTAGATTTCATCATCCCTTACGTCAGAGCATAAATATATATTATTAATTTGATGATATTTATTAAATTTGAGATGTACTGAAAAGTTCCATTTTATTTAAATCTCATCATAGCTGCAGTACTCGTTCGTTCTTGACATTCAATTCTATCCTTTTTTATAATGTGTCGATTGTTTCTGGGCATTCCTCTTCAGGTCTTTCACATGCTTCCTAAGGACCGAGTAACGTCCCATTGATCTTTGTGTTTCTGCACCATGTGGTTCCCTTTCTTAAACCTCTTTCCTGCTCCAAGCATAGTTTTAAAATTCTGTACTCAATAAGTTTGGCATGTTAGAGACTAAAATCTGTTTCTAGTCGATTTTAAGCTAAATCAAAATTATTTATAATATTTTGTTATTATAAGCCCATTAAATAAAAAGTTATATGAATTTAGTATAAATTTTTCTTTATGCCATTTCACGAACATACATAGAATTGATATTGCTTTAAAATATTTAATTTAGCTCAATTAAATTAAAATAATTTATGTTCATAATTTTTATTAATTGACTCAAAAAATCAGCCAAAAGTTTTAAGTTAGGAAATCATGAAGTAGAATTAACTTGGAAAGTTTTTAAAATAGAAAAGAAGGTTTAAAATTATGGCTCTAATTAATTATATATATTATTTACTTTAATATAAATTTCTCGTTGAAGAAATTGTATATCACCCATTTTTCGATGTATACATTATAGTTGGTAGTAAATGATAGCACCTGTGATTGATACCACTAGTGGAAATTGATAAGCCCTTTGTTGAAATTTTGTCCTCCCGAAAATTTTGGTAACAAATTTGTCACCGAATTGTAACTAATATTCAGTGACAAAATAATTTGTTACCGAATGGCCATAAAAAATATAGTGTAGTTTTTTTCAAATTAGTCACTGAATAGCCACAGAATATCTTGGTGATAATTTAATTAGTCACAGAATAGACATTTTGATGGCAAAATTGATGACACGAAGACATAGCCACCAAAAATAAAGAGTTGTCCTTTTTTCAAATGAATAATTGAATAGATGGAATATTTTGGTGACAATTTAATTAATTATAGAATAGACACCGTTTTCGGTGGCAAAATAGACCACACCAAAAAGTGCCACTCAAAGTCACTGTCATTAGGGTTGCTAATTGAACTAGCCAGCTCGTGATCATTTGGCGTCGATTCCGCTCAACTCAACTTAAAATTTGATATTTAAATATTCGAGCTCGAATTCAACTCAAATTCGAATCCTATAAGCCGAGTTTGAGCAATGCAGTGTTCGACTCAACTCGACTCGGTCATAACTTGAACACCACTCAAAATCAACTCGTAACTTGACTAAAACTTGACTTGATAAAATAATATAATAATATCCATAATATCACTCGCCTACTCGAAATATATTTAAAAACAGAAGTAAATATTATTATTAACTACATACTAAATAATGGTAGTGGTGGGGGTGTTTTATTTTTTATTTTTTGTTAAATAATATCTTTGTAATCGAACGATCCAAATTAAAATATGAGAGAAAAACATTATCTTTCCCCAGTTAAGATAGTCTTGATATGTATATATATATACCTAATAAGTTTGATTATAACCGTTTATTTATTTATATACAATAAAATAACAAAATAGTGGGATAGATTAGATGAGAGGTCTTCAAATTAAAAACTTGGAAGTCGTGGGTTCATTCCATGTTGACTACATTTTTAAAATGAGTTACTTTTGACGAGCCAATTTCGAGCTCTCGTACGAGCTATTTTCGAGCTCATCACAATTAAATAATATATTCGAGTCCAAGTCGAACTTAAACAACACAAAAAATGTTCAAGTATATTTTGAACATATATGTTCAAAATTCGTTCGATTTCGAGTAATGTTCGAACAAACTTCGAATTATTCGAGCCAAATTTAAGTATAAATTGAGTTCAGTTTACTCGCTCGATTAGCAGCCTTAACTGTTATTTTGGTGTCAAATTTTTTATTATAAAAAAATGAGTGGGTTTTTAACTCTTTTTGCGTGTGGCAGCCCTAACTGTTATTTTGGTGTAAAATTTTTTATTATAAAAAAAAGAGTGGGTTTTTAACTCTTTTTGCGTGTGGTACCCGTACGTGGCAAGTCATGGGCAGAGTGCCCGAGTGGCCCTAGTGCTGTCCGGCTTTGGCTACTACCATACGCGGCCTCTTCTGCACCAGCCCCTTCATTGTGGGCTTATGCCGCTCCAGTCAGCACGGCCATGGGCCACCACACCGCCCCTGCATACCATCAACCCCGGCCACTGAGCCACTCAACCACGTGCACCTGCCCTGGTGGGCCCCACCATGCTCTCCGTCGTTGTGCATTCTACTCGGGCAGCAGCTCGCCCATGTGTTGCGCCCACACGGATGTGGGCCTACTGGCACCCACATGGGCACGCCACCCACTAGTGTGCCAAGCAATGCCTCATATTTTTTTATTTTTTTATTAAATTTGTTACCAAATTTGTCTTCGAAAATTTGGATGACAAAACTATTTTATTACCTAATAGTCACAAAAATTCGATGACTAATCTTAACCGATGAAAATGTCACCATTTTTTGTAATTTTTTATCACGGTTTTGTCACCGAAATTCGGTGAATATTCCGTGACAATTTGCCACCGATTATTTTAAGTGATAATTTTATATCGTTTTACCACCAAATTAAACTAGTTGCCAAGGCTTTTATCACCAAACATTCATCGACAAATTTCAATGTCAAAGACCATTGTCACAAAAAAAGAGTCTTTTGTCACAAAAATTGCAACGACAAAAGATCTTTTTCTTATGAGAAAATCATATATTTGTCATGGGATAACTTGTCACAGCTTAAGCGGTAGCGAATTTGTCACAGCCTTATCACTGCTAAATTGTGCAAAAATTTGTTACATGTTAACCACGGCAAGACCTTGATATTAATCAAGAAAGTTATGTGACATAGATTAACCAGTAGAATTTGATGTGACACGATAATTTTAATGAAGTTCAAGTCGTGTCAAAGTTCATAGCAATTAGTTTTGGAGCGACTTTCTGATGGAGAAAAAGCCAATGGTTGCATATCCTACGTCTCTCGTAAATCCGTTTCAAGTGAAGGGGTCGTTGGTGATGAGCCACAATTTTTTGCAATGTTTTATTGTGGCAACAATATGAATTAGGTTTAAAAAACAAGGTGGTCGGAAGCTTCCTTTTCTTTGCCTCCCGCATCCTCCAGTTTTTTTTATTGTTTGGTGTCAACCCTTTCTCACCTTTTTTTGTCCAGCCCAACCTCACTTCCCACTTATCAATTATTTGCCAAATCAAAGAGGTTATTTTGCCAGGGCATTGCATGTGGCAAATGTGCAATTTTCTGCGGGTGGACGTATTTAATTGTCACACTCTAAATCTATAAATATTTTGTGTAACAAGTTTGCAACGGTAGCTTGTTCTTCGCGTTTGTACCATACCCTACAATTTTTATTTGTACTTTTTGCAAATTTAATTAGTTATATTGTTTGAAAAAAAATTCGAACAAGGTTACCAAAGTTATCCCTTGATGCCTGTTAGGCAATATGATAATTTTAAAACTCTATTTTTCTCCAAAAATTCTTAAGTCGACTACTCAGCCAAACTTCATGGGATGATTTCATCATAACCAATTTAATAATGTACTCTGTGATTTATATTATTAAAGTTATCAAAACATAATAATTTGCTTTTAGATTAGTAATGTATTTATTAATTTTAAATGTCAAAAAAATAATATATACTAATTTCATATATAATTTTTATCTATATAATTAAAATTTTAATATTAAAGGATTATTAGTTAACTCTAAGTCAATTCCACTCCATTAGATGTCTAGTCGAATTCAAATTTTGAGTTTTAAAATTATGTATATGTGAGTTTTCAAATGCATAATTATAGGTTGATTTGAAGCCAATTTGATACAATTAATCGTGTGCTTCTTTGAACGATTTAGACTTTCATAATTCTAGAATGGTGTAATCGATCCATGCTCTGTAACACAATATGTTTCTAGTTCATTCATTTGTATTTTTTATAGCTTTAATATTTTTAAAATATATAATAATTATGTGTGTCTGATCGATTTGAGCTATTTCTATGGTTCTGACGTAAATCGCGATACAAATCTTTTGTCAAAATTCACGTTTTTACTTGTCATATAATGCAACCCTATTTATTGCATTATTACCTTCGTGAAAGAAAACGGCAACCAATAAAAAGGCACAAAAATACAACACTTGTGAGAAAACCTTAAAAAATTATGAATTTTTTAAAAATAAAAATTTTAAATGTCCTTGCGTCAACATGAGTGGGGAGCTCTATATCCATGTAATTATAAACTTTATCAAACAAAATTTGTTTATTGAAAATTAAATGACAGAGTCATATATATATATATATGTTTGCACATATTTATGTTTATCCGGTCATGTGAATAATTCCTAGGATTGGTGTTTGTTTGTTAACGTGGATGACTTCCTCATGTTACAAGAGAATGGGTCATACGGTTCCACAACTGCCGGAGAAAGAATTGCCAGAGGAAGAGGTAGACGTTGTTTTAGAGCCGCTGGAGGAAATCAATCTCTCAGGAGTTATCCTAATCCTATAAAAGCCAGGTGTCATTGCTGAAGAAGGGGGAGAAAAATTGAGATTGGCGTGCTAGCTTTGGAATCTGAAGAATTATTGCCCGTTGCCCTGCTCCCCTGCAACTATGCCTCTTGCTGATTCATGGGAATTTTTCGTCACCATCTGAAAGTCGCCATCTGAAGGTCGCCATCGCCGAAGAGTCCTGGAGTTACACCCTCGTCGGAATAGGTTGTTGTTCGGAGCCCTCGTCATCCCGCCATGGATTCCCTTACCCGTTTGCCGTGAAGGAGGGAAGCCGCTGCAGTCAAGTTGTTGCCTTGGCCCAACCTCGTCGAAGTAGCCGCCCTATCCCCCTTGAGGTCGCGCTTAGGAGGTTTCCCGCCATTGCAAAGTTGCTGTCGGTGACATTTTGCGGAGGAGGAAGGTTGGCTAGGAGGGATAGCTGTGCCCAGGAGGGACACCCATGCCTTTTTGCTTCGGAATGCTGCTGCTATCATTGCTACACACCATCACGGATTTGCCTCACTGCTCTATTCTTTCATGGTGAAAGACCTTTTGCTGGAGGTTCGTCGTCGTCCCGTCACCATTAGAAACCTTTCCTTGGAAAGGAGAATTGTTGCCGCCTTTAGGTGATGCTGTTGCGCCGGAAATTGCCCTCTGCTCAACCGAGAAGTGCCCAGGTTGACACCCTTGCTACATCGCTGTAACAAATGGCCGTAAGAGACCATCCGATCATCGTGCTGCTCTGAATTGCTGTTATCAGCCGTGGAGACGCGTAGCTGCAAAGGCTCTGCTTGAAGCATTAGAATTGTTCCCTCGTTTAACACCGCCGCTGCTTGAAGAGAAGGAAATGTGCACCTGCGAGAGCCCAGTGTGGAGCCCTACCATGCCAAGAAAGAGTTCTATTACTGCCCATCAACGCTGTTGCCACATCTTGCTGTCGTAGAGCAGCTACAAAGGATCACACAGAAGCTTGGGAGTCCACTGTCTAACCCCTTTCTCGTTGTTGACAGGAAAGGCGGAAAACAGAGCAGCGGAGGTCGGAGTTCGCTAATTTTTTCCGACCAGTTCCGGTCGTTCCCGGCCCCGTCGTGAGGTTCAACGTGAAGGCGGAGAAGTGATCTACAAACCCAAATCGAGAGCCGCCGGAGTTCGCCGCCGAGATCTCCAAGAAAAAATCGGGAAGCGAGGACGTTGCTTGACAGGCAAAGGCGGAAAACAGAGCAGCGAAGGTCGGAGTTCGCTAATTTTTCCGACCAGTTCCGGTCGTTCCCGGCCCCGTCGTGAGGTTCAACGTGAAGGCGGAGAAGTGATCTACAAACCCAAATCGAGAGCCGCCGGAGTTCGCCGCCGAGGTCTCCAAGAAAAAATCGAGAAGCGAGGGCGTTGCTGACAGGCAAAGGCGGAAAACAGAGCAGCGAAGGTCGGAGTTCACTAATTTTTTCCGACCAGTTCCAGTCGTTCCCGGCCCCGTCGTGAGGTTCAAAGTGAAGGCGAAGAAGTGATCTATAAACCCAAAGTGAGTTTCGCCAAATTTCGTCGTTGTAGCCGCCGGAAAAAAATCGCGAAGTGAAGAAGGGGCTGTCTTTCAAAGAGCCAAGTAGCCACTGCCATAGACGCTGGAGCTCAACGTTGTGAAACCTTGCCTTGCTGTTGTGGATAAGTGCTGTTCATAACTTAATCCATACTCGCCCATCAGACAAGTCGTTTAGAGATTGGAGACCGGGACCAATTTAATCGGGATCAACTTAAACTTCAGCTCTGGATTTATTCTCTTACTCCGATTGGCTAGATACTCTGTGACAGATTTTCCCTCTCAAGGCAGCTGAGTTGAGTTCTTCATCGAGGCATTGCAAGGTGTATATGGAATTAAAGAATTAAAGTGGCAAAAATTCCACTAAGCATTGTAATTTGTAATCTTCAAAGAAAATAGTGGATTGTGAGCATCGACCTCACCGTGGAGTGACCCTTAGGAATTCACGTTGAATCCTCTGGGGAACCACGTAAAAATTTCCAGCGTATTATTTTGTGCTTGTGATAGTATTTTTATTGCACTATTTCTTTGCGCGGCAAGGGCGCCTCGGTCCCACCGAACCTTTAAACCCGAATCACACACAAGAACCGATTCGAGGGGGGCGGACGATCCCGCGCCCGAACATATTTTTGGCGACTCCACTGGGGACCGTCAGAGGTAGCAGTGCAGTTTGAGGAGATAGTGTGTACAAAAGAAGATGGCCCCTGAGACGAGGAATTTAGCAAGACAAAAGGGCGCTAGTGAAGAAGAACCTTCTCATGCACCTGCAACAAATCAATCTGAATTATTAGTACAATCCACCGCAAACATGGGCGATCCAACTATCCTGCATAATGAAAATTCGAACTCGAACGAACAACTTCGAGAACGGATTAGACAACTTGAATCGGCACTTGACGGTGCACTCGCCTTAAATAGGCAAGCCTCCATCGCAATGGGAAGTGCATCTAGAAGAGAAGATGCCGACCCAGCAATCCGGCGAAGTCCACAAGAGATGGACCAGCCAGCAATCCGGCGAAGTCTAGACGAAATGGGCCAGCCGGCTAGCCAACCGATAACAAGCATTCTAACGGTGCCACAGGAAAGTCCTTTGGTGACCGCTCCAGTCAATGTGGATTTGTCAAACACCCCTCGAGTGAATAACATGTTTTCTCATGTCTCGGGGCCTATGTCACAAGCATCCCCTTTGATAATTTCATCATCCGAGTCCGAGCCAAGTTGGACACAACACTATCCCACTATGCAACTAAGTCGGACTGAGCATAGTCCACTCCCACATACAACATGGTTTTCACAACCACCTCACTACCAGCCACCGTACCCATACCCATGGTACAACCCTGCTATCCCCCAATCTTCGGTTTCTATGGCATTCCCGCCGCCGATTACGACCACAGTGCCTGTTCCAACGGCACCGCCTTTAATGTCAATGGTTCAACCATTAGTTTCCACCACCATAGCTCAGCTACCAATCAGTCATCCACCACAAGTCTACCCTACAGTGGTTCCAGTAGCACCAGTTGCACCATTTGCATCAGTTCAAGATGCCCGCATTGATGAGTTAAAAGCTGCAATGGATGCACAAGCCGTATTGATTGCCGCATTGATAGCGCATAAGGAAAAAGAACCAAGTGAAGCAATAAAACGTCTTCGTCCTTTAGCCGATGAAGTGTACACTGAAATTTTGCCGGAAAAGTACAAACGCCCAACCTTCACAAAGTTCGACGGAGACGGCAATCCTGGAGACCACATTACAATCTTCGAAATTGAGTGTGGAACAATTGCAATGAATGAGAAGCTAAAATTACAACAATTTCCTGCATCTCTCAGTGGCAATGCTTTAAGATGGTTCAATAATCGTCCTCCCGGATCAATCAGCTCATGGGATAAGTTTGTTGAACAATTCATAGAACATTTTCAGTCAATGGAAATCCCAGTAAAGATAGAACACTTGCGACAATGTCGGAGAGAACCGGGTGAGCAGTTTGCAACATATGTGAAGAGGTTTAGAAGCCTAACGTCTCAGATGAAAGAGACCCCTGATATTAAGGAACTCGTAAAGATTTGTGCAATGAATGCCGGACCGGCTGCTTGGTTTTTAAGTAGTGCACAATGCAATACTTTCGAACAACTCTTTGAAAGAGTGTTGATTTTTGAAGAACTTGGAAGGGTTTCTGCTTCCTTGAAAAATGCTAAGGCATCAACCAATGCTGTCACTGAACTCGGCGAGCAAGGTCGGGAAAAACAACCAAGGAACAACAACGAAGGGCAAAAAGCCGCATCTCGACAACGGCGCGAATGGAGAAATATAGAGGACTACACTTTCAATGTTGGAGATACTGAAAGGTGGTTCGATGTTTTAGTTAAGCAAGGAAAGATTACTCCATGGACACCAAAGGTTCCACCAAAGCCGGAGGACGAGAAGAAAGATAATTTCTGTCGATACCATCAAATGGTTGGCCACCCGACAGTTAAATGTCGGAACATAATGGAAAAGATTCAAGAACTACTCAACAAAGGAGAAATCAAATATAAAGCTCCCGCGACACAAAAAGCACTAACAGCTAATGTCATGACAACAAGTCATCTGACCTCGCCGTTGAAGGTACCAGACAAAGAAAAAGAAGAGAATGAACTAAGCACGGTCAAGGAGCCCGAGGAAGAAAAGGAAAAGCAACCTGAAAGAGATGAAAGTATGAAAAGAGAAGTTGTCTTGAGTTCGGTGAAAGAAGGAAAGAAGGATTTTTCTTCTCCTATACTAGAAAAGGAAGCTGACCAAATGAAAATTGTGAAAAAGCTAAGGAAAATACCTGAGTTAGTGCACATGTTCGATGTGTTGCACTTCTCACCCACTGCCCGGTTCACAGTTGAACAAGCTTTGTCAGAATTTGCAATTAGAAATGGAGAAGATAGTTTCTTTATAAACTCAAGTGGAATAAAAGACTATATCACAGATGTAGAGTACTTGGGACGTCCTTTGCCTGTTCTAACTCGAATAAATAAAGAACAAAGATCCCGTACTAATCCGTCTTGGCCGCATGCTGACGATACTCTACCAATACCAGCTGGAATCATTACTTTCTCCAACGATGATTTGTGTCACCCTGAACCTAACCACAATCGGCCCTTGTTCGTTAGTGTGGAGCACCGCAACAAGCTTGTTCGCCGTGCACTTGTGGATCAAGGATCATCAATCAACATTCTACCTATTCATGTGTTATTTGAATTGGGCTATACTAAGGAAAACCTCATGCCAGATGATACTACAATCAATTCAGTGTCTCCTGTACCATGTGAGTCATTAGGAACGGTGTGTTTACACATCTCTATTGGTCCTTTCAGTTTACCACACATATTCCACATCCTAGAAGTTGATCCAATGTGGCACATGCTTCTTGGTCGACCATGGATTCATGATCACCGATGTGTGCCATCTTCGTGGCACCAATGTATTAAAGCTGCACCTAGTAAAGGATGTCAAATCCGAGTCCGGGGGCTTCGAAACCCCTTCACCTTTGAGGAAGCACATTTTGCAGATGCCGCGTTCTTCATGGAGGGAAATGTCCTGAAGTTGGCTCGAGAACAACCGTCTAGTCATGTCTATCCTGCTACAATAGATTTGCCGGACTTCATTAAACCAACAGCTAACTATCCACCGCTAAAGCCTCCTAAAGTAGCAAAGTTACACAAGTTGTCAGTTCCATCAGTACCAGCAATTTCACCAGGACCAGAAGCTTCGTTAGTACCTTTAAAGGTAACGGTACATTCGGGACAACCAAAGCAAAAAACTAAAGAAATACCACCCCTCCAAGAAGTGGAAAGCCAGGAAGAAAAAGATAGCATTGTAAAGGAAGATACCGCAATGGTGTTAGGACGATGGAAAATGCCAGTGATAAATTTTTGTGAAAAGGAAATAATTACACTTGACCCATGCCCAGTCATTTACTTGGAAGAAAAAGAGTGCAATTCATTTGATGAATCAGAGATCATAACCTTGGAACCGGAATATTCAATCATGCCAGAATTATTTCCTTATTGCATATCAAGTGAAAATGAAGGATCAATGCGACCATGGTTTGTGGGAGCAACCTCACATGAAGAGGGACTACAAGGTCAAGAAATACAACAAGCACCAAAGCATTTTGAAGATGGAGTTACTCTAACAGCAGAACGACTTCTGGAAATCAATTTGGGAACTTACCAAGAGCCTCGTCCAACTTTTCTTGGATCAGGTCTAGAAGAAGTGGAGAAGCGGCAACTCATTGATGTACTTAGAAGTTATAAGGATTGTTTTGCATGGTCATATGATGAAATGCCAGGTTTGTCATCCGAAATTGCAGTACACCACCTTGCAGTTCGGCCAGGGGCACGTCCGGTTGTTCAAGCAAGGAGGAAGTTTAGTCCACCGATCGAGGCCATGATCGCAACAGAAATAGAGAAGTTGAAAAAGGCAAACTTCATTCGTGAAGTCAAGTACCCGGAATGGTTAGCAAATGTTGTCCCCGTAAAGAAGAAGAATGGTCAGATGAGGATTTGCGTGGACTTCCGAGATCTTAACAAAGCATGTCCCAAGGATGCATTTCCTTTACCGATTCCTGATATATTACTTGATAATGTAGTTGGTTGTCAGATGTTTTCTTTCATGGATGGATTTAGTGGCTACAATCAGATTCATATGGCAGCTGAAGATGAAGAAAAGACAGCTTTCTACACGCCTGTTGGGATCTATTGCTATAAGGTAATGCCATTTGGTTTGAAGAATGCAGGAGCTACTTATCAACGGGCGATGCAACATATTTTTGCTGACATGTTACATATGGAAATGGAGGATTATGTTGACGATATAATTGTGAAGTCAAAAGCAAGAAGTGATCATTGTAAGGTGTTGCGCAAAGTACTTCACCGGTGTAGAGTAAATAACCTGAAGTTGAATCCACAAAAATGTGCTTTTGGTGTTTCTTCAGGGCAGTTTCTCGGATTTTTAGTACATGAGCGAGGAATCCAAGTTGATCCTGCCAAAATTCAAGCTATTAGAGATATGAGCCCACCTACATCTTTGCGTCAATTGCAAAGCTTTCTGGGAAAGATCAATTACATTCGGAGATTTATCCCAGACTTGTCATCAAAAATTTTGCCACTCACTAAATTGTTGAAAAAAGGTAACAAATTTGAGTGGGGGGAAGTATGTGAGCGAGCCTTCGAGGAGATAAAGACAGGGTTGCTAAAGCCTCCAACTTTACTTGCTCCAATACCAAATAGGCCACTCATCTTATATATTTCTTACACAGAGGCAACACTCGCAGCCATCTTAGCCCAGGCT